>PVKH010014127.1:0-16717 GCA_004027955.1 Chaetophractus vellerosus
GCCAGAGCCGCTGTGGGCAGGGCAAAAAGCTGCCATGGACAGGGCAAAAGCCGCCACGGGCAGGGCAGGTCGCCGGCGAATGGAGCGCAGCCAACCACCAGCGAACTGAAAGCCGGCCATGAATGGAAGCAGAAGCCGCCCACAAGCAGGGAAAGCCGCGCCTGCGCAGTGACCAGTCTCGGCGCGTCGCCGCAACCGGGGGGAAGGGGAGATATGTAATAAAATAAATAAATCTTTAAAAAGAAAAGAAAAGAAAAGAAAAGCCTTCAGAGTCCCCCTCCCTTTTCCCTTGAAACAGTTGTCAGGGAAGAGGTTGTCTGCTCCCCTCTCAGTCAGCTGCAGTGAGCAAGGGGTTTTACTGCAGTTTAATATCTTGGGGGTGGGGGAGGGGATCCCTTCATGGTTGCCACAGGGGCTTGGTAACTCACATTGTTGTTTCAGCTTCTTAGTCTCTCTGGCCCTCAACTTCCTGGGAGTTGTGTAGCACTGTCCTGGTTTACTGAGCCCCAAAGCAAATTGCTTGGATAGGTTTTGGCTCTTTCTTCTTTGTTTTTGTGAACACATTGAACTCTGCCTGTTAGTGCGACACCATCTTCCCACAATTTGACAATGCTAAATTTTTGAGATTTTTTACCCTTACATACCCCCCCAAACAAAACTCCATTAAAGACAGAGATGAAAAGTATTCTCCTAAATATTATTGGTTACTTTTTAAAAATACTTATGATATCATAAAATAGGAATACAAATTAAAATCCTCTAAAACTCACCATTCTGAGATTGATAACAAAGTCCTGATTTTTGCCATAAATTAAATAATATAATTTAGATTATATTATACAATTTATCTTAGACACATTTATTTAGTGGTTAATACTGAGACTATATAAGAGCAGTTTTGAGGATCCATATTAGGGACTTCTAGTATTTAATTATCAGAAACTAGTGATTCTAAATATTCTACAAAATGATACTCCTGCACAACAAAAATTGCCATTCCTAAAATATCTGTAACGACTCCATTTAGATGCAATGTTTTAATTCAATAGTTCTCTAAATTTACCCTCTCACACTAGCCTAACCCTGTATGTCATGACCAGTAATATCAATATGATACATTTTCTCCATCCCTTATGTTCATAACAATGGTCTTGTTTTTCTCTTATCACAACAGACCAAATTGCAGTCGCTAAAAAAAAAACATTAAGTAATTATTTAGCATGAGTCTACAGTTTAGCTGGGAAGTTCTTATGGTCTTGGCTGGGCTTACACCTACATCTGGAATCAACTGCTTAGCCAGACAGCTCTGGTGATCTTGAATGGGCTTTCTCAACTATCTTGGGGCTCACTGTCTCTCTAGTCACCTGTTGTGGTCTCAGCTCAGACAAATGAGGTAAAACTACTCTGGTCCACTTGGCTCTTCCTTTACCAGGCTAGCTCAGCTATATTCTCATGGTAAAGGAAGAAGAGCCAGAGGAGAAGGTGACTGCGGGTACTTGTTCATCCTTTGTCAACATCCCATTGGCCAAACCAAGTCATATGGATGAACTTAGAATCAAGGAAGAATGATGATCTTTCTCTTGATTAGAAGAGCTATAAAGTCACATTGTAAAGGAAATGGATTTGGAAGTGGGTGGAGAATTCTGACCATTAATAAATATATTTTCCATATGTGCATGCACACAGACATACATACACATTCTTAGTTATGGGATTTGTCATTGTTTCTTTTTATTAATGAGATACTAGTATATTCTATTTTGCATTTCTTAATATACCTAAAATAATTTAAAATGTTATGTTTTGTATTAATATATTATACTGTCAATTCACAAGTGTGTTTAGTGTTGACATCTGCACATATACAGGCACTCATAAACAGATATCTTGGCTTTCATTGCATATTACATAGCTTCTAGCCCATCCTAGCATAAGTTATATTACTTAGCTATTGCAATTTATTTTTGTACAATTATACTTTAGAGATTCAGCTAACTAATTTTCTGGTATGTTATCTAGTCAGTTTGACTTCAGAGTTGTGATGTGGAAATATAGCAGCAGAGCTGATTTTCCAAAAATTGTCAGTGAAGGAAACAGTTTGATATTTGTAGCGAACAAATTTCTGTTAATTATAACATATAGGTACTTTGAAAAGATGTTCTTTTTGGAGTTATGACATAAAAATGTCTACATACTATGATTAGTACAAATAAACACTGCATTAACTAAAAAATGGATAATTTTTTAGTAGAATATTATCACAGGTGGCTTTTCAGTTGCTAACACTGAGTTTAAAACCTTGAACTAAATATGATTCTATAAACTCATGGATGATTTGCATCCACAGCTTATCCTAAACAACTTTCCTTGGAATATAAATTAATATTATTATCTAAGAATTGTCATATTTTGATATTTTATTTTGCCCTCCAAATCAAATTTGTAGTTGTTTCTTATTTGTTTTTAAAATTTGCTAATCATTTTGCCCTTGTTTCAAAATTTTAGTATACTTTGGATCTTAGGAGAAAATGTTCTTTCTTTTACTGAGTAGTTTAAATGGTCCTGTAGCTTTTAAGCATTGTTTCTCCTTTCAATCAAAATGTCCAGATGCTATTTGGGGAAGAGAGCTAAGCCCAGGAGTTAACAGCATCCTCTGCATTCAGACTACTTAGGTACAAATCCTCACCCTCAGGAGAATTACATAACATCTCTTTGCCTTCGTTGTCTCCTCTCTAAACTGGGAATATTAATTGAACCCATCTCATGACATTGTTGTAAGGATTAAATGAGAGATGTCCTTTAGAACACTATCTAATACATAGTAAGAAATAAACATACGTCAAGTATTACTGTTTTTCCAGTGTTTGTGCTATGAAATTTAGTCACTGCCAAATGTACCAAATATGGGTTCTGCTTTTATAAATTTATTTTTGCTTTGAAATATATATGAAAGTTACACTGGATAAATCTGACCTCTTTATAGCTTTATGTAAATATTTGGAAAATAAAATAAAATACATCAACCAATTACCCCAGTGTGTTGAATATGTATATGATGTGCCTGAATTTCAGAATCATAAATTGTACTCTCAGGGTATAAATTAGTCATGTTTGGGAGCTAATATAATACTCTGTTAGTTTCAAAATTTACTATTTCAATGAATTTGTAGTTGTTGTGTACATGGAGAAGGTATTCCACTTGTTGAAAGTGCCCCTCTACTAACAAACATATTAGACACTTAAAAAGTTTTTTGATTTATTCGGGTGTTTTATAGTGACAGTCTTTAAACTTTGCCTTAGTTTATGTTTTTTTTTAAATATCATATCATTTAATTCTATAATGAAAGGATAACATTGGGCCCTCTTTTATATATCATCCATTCATCTTTTGCTTACTAGTCTTCCAACATTTCAAACTTCTTTTCCTTTTCCTCATTATCCATACAGAAGTGATCTTTATAATAGAGTTGTTTGTTCCTTCATTTTCTCATCTTTGTACAAGGATGTAAATTACCACATTTTCAGAATATGGTCTGCACAATACAGATCCTTTAAAAAACCCATGAGTCATAATGGGCATATTCTATCTATAAGGGTATGAATAATATGAGGTTTTGGCAGCAACAATTTAAAAAAAAACTAAGATGCACTGGTTTAAGTACACAGTCTATCAAAAATGAATCATAGGCAATTAAATTTGACAGTCATGGAGATGTTTTATAGTTTCTGGAAAAAAAAAACAGCAAGATTCCAAGTTTCATTTAAAAGACAAGAAATTCCTGGATTCTAGGTATTAATGCAGCATATAAATACATGTGGTAAAAACATCTACTTAACTATGATATATATAAACTGGTTATAACACAACATCAAAACATTTTCATAAGTTGCCAAACAGCATGCTGATATTTATATGGATAAACAAACAAATTACTTTTATGCTTTATATAGCTGTGGATGTAAATATCAATCCATTAGAGATGGAGATAAAATGCAATATAAAAGTAGCCTATTTTCAATTTGTTGCACCACTGTACAAAGGGACTGAGAGACTAGCTTTTATTTTTTTTTCAAAAATTAGTAGAATACCAAAATTTTAGATTTGGCCTAACACTTTTATTTTATCTAATGAAACCTTATTTCAAAACTGAATCCAATACAACTAAATTAGTGCATAACATGGAGTATGTGAGTGAAAAATATTTGTTGATTGAAGTTGGGTCTATTTCTCAATAACACAAAAGAATGTACTGGAAGATACGTTAAATAAAGTTAAAAAACAGGCCTCTGGAATACCAGTCACTTTTTAAAATGGTGTATGGGACCACCATCAAATTGACTTAGACAAGAAAAAGTTTTTTAAGTTTTTTTCTGCATACTAAGACTATCTCTAAATATACCCATACTTGCGTAAATATGTACCTAACCACCTCTGCTTGGGGATGAAAGACATGTTAAATGTACATTTTATTTTATCTAAGCTTTACCTCTACCAATATACAAAAGGCTTACTAATTGAATCAACTTTCAACTGCACTTAAACACTGTTTTTGAGAGATAGCAGTGATCAGAAGAATTATTGTTTAATTATATCCAGAGATAGGCATGCCGTTATAATTATTATTATTTGGTTATTTATTTCACCTCTCATTGAGATCGTTCTTATTTCAACTATTCAATTTAATGATAACATATATATTCCATCATATTTGTGTAGATCTATATATCTATCATCTATTTATAAATGTATATCTATCATTTATCTATATACTTATCCAATCTACAGATCATATTTCTTGTTTGTATAGGCAGAAACATTAATGTGATATTCTAAACAAGGAACTATTATAAATAAGTTATCACTCCATGTAAAATTTCTACTCTATGATTCGAAGATTCAAGAGAAATAGATGGGGAAAATATACTTTTGGGTTCATTTGTAGTTGTGAATATTGTTCCTTAATAGTTACTTATTTTCCTTTCCCAATTTATACATTTTATGTATCTATTAAACTGTCAGTGATCCTTTTCAAAATTACTGATTAAGAAATGGAATAGTATCTTCTTGTCAATGTTTAATACTCAACTATGTGATCATTAACTGCCACATAGTCATTCTTCATTTTTCCAAAGTTACGTTGGATGAAAGTTCTGACAGTCCTTCAAGTGTAGCTAAAAGAAGGCAATATTTGTGAAAGGCCAAAGTTCCTCAGAAAAATAAGTCACAGATATATATATTGCTATAGACATACGGAGAAAGAGAATTTCTCCTTAACTTCCCCTCCAACAAGAGGAATATAGGAAACACCAGGGAGAAGAAAGGAAGGAGGGAGGGAGGGAGGGAGGAAGGAAGGAAGGAAGTCTTATAGAATATAGGTGTTGATTTTCATGAAAATTATTACAATTTCACATTTTCTTTACATAGCCAGTAGTGGCAGATGATATTTTCCCCACTTTACACTAAAAAAATAATAATATTAAAATCACAGACCAAGATTCTTTGTTATGTATAAAGTGACACATTATATCTGTAGCTGATCTAGAATTTAAATGCGCTTTAAGGTATTTCCTCAAACATGATTTACTTGCCATCCTCACATTGCATGTATGTATAGTATAAAACATACAAAACATAAGGAAAGATAGCACTGATTTTAGGTCATTGAAAATTTATATTTTGGGGTGACAAAGTTCTTTTAAATTGTGAGAAATTTTCATTTTATTTTTAGTTTCTAAATTAGATTTTTCATGTGGAACACATTTATAAGCATTTTTCCTCAAACTTCTTGAATTCTCCCAGCCCTCTTAAGTCGTAAATCTCTACAAACATTTTAATGGACACACTATTTGACCTGATTTTATGCTTTTTTCCAATTAGTTAGATTAATATTTTTATTTTTATCAAATACAAGTTAGAATGAACAGAAAAAATATCAATGATGAGATAAAGAAATAGAATAAATGTTAATTCTCCAGTAATAACCTCATAGTATATCTGGGTGCAGATGATTTTGAGGAGGAATAAAAGAGTAATTATTGAAAGACACAGAGTCAACTGTGTATTAAATTTTTCTCAGTCAGCAAACAGGTACTTTATCATTTATATTATAAATTTATTAAGTTATTATTAGCATTCCAGTATTTTCCAAACAGCTTTTCTATCTAAAATTTGTAGCCAAGGTACCTAGTATAAAGGGAGGAACTGAAAATGAAACCTATTCTAAAATATATAAGGATTGTTCATAAATTTACTATATCATGATATTCTACCATAATTTAGAGTCACTTTATATTATGGCAACATATGATGGGGATATTTTATGTGCTTAGCTTTTATATATCCAATCCAGACCTAAAGCTACTTTGATGTACATATTCACTTGCTTCCTGGGCAGAAAATCAGTGAAAAACAGTACAGCACATATTTCAACGAAGTATGTGGAATTCCACAGTTGGCATTTGAAATCAGTGTAATGGTATTTGAGGTCAGGCATTTACAGAACAGTGATCTAAAAGAGCCTATAAAAGAAGAATTCCAAACATTTCCTTGGAATTAGTTAGGTCATGAAAAATTGTTTGGGAAAAACAAGCTGAAATGCAGCCTTTTGCTTCTCTAGTTCCATTGTTATTTAGTTTATTTGAAGACAGACCACTAATATTCTTCTCGAAGGGAGAGGAAAGATATAGCAAAATTCACTTTAACTGGAAGAATGTCAAATTTAATATGTAGTTCCAAGGAGTGGATTAGAGCAGTTTTTAGTAATCACCATTTATAGGTATTTATTGAGCAGCTGCTATATACAAAGCTTCGTGTTAATTATAATACAAGCAAATTTTAAACATAGTTCCTGCCTTTCAGAAGCTTATAGATGAGCAGAAGAATCTAATATTACAATAATATATTATAAATTCTATGTCATTGATTTCTCAAGTGATTTTCCTGTAAATAGCATTAAAGGGTTTTTGTTTTTGGTTTATTTGTTTGTTTTATCCACTCCACCAATCTCTACATTTCAGTTGGTGCAGTTAGACCATTTTATTGAAGGTAATTATTACTATGCTAGGGCTTACGTATGCCATTTTAGTATGTGCTATTGGGTTCTCTATTTCTGGTTCTTCTGTTTCTCCTTTCTTGCCATCTTGTAGGTTACCCAAACAGTTATTGGGATTCCATCTTGATTTATTTATGATGATTTTGTGTGTATCTTTCCATATAACTTTCATAATTGTTGCTATTAGTGTTGCCTTACATATATGGGACTTACAAAGTCTATTGATATAAACTTTTTGTGACTTGAAGTGAAGTTTGGAAACTTTACTTCCATTTTGGTCCCTTTTGTAGCCCATGATTAAATGTTGTCTTTAAAATCAGATGGTGTTATAATTTTTGTTTCAATCATCAAATGTGATTTTGAAAACTCAAATGAAGAAAGATATTCTGATGTATTTACCCATATTTCTGTCCTTTCTATTGTTCCTTCTTCTTTCCTGATGCTCCAAGGTTACTTCTTTTATCACTATGGTATATGTTAATGTGGATATCTTTGGGTTTATCTTGTTTGAGTTTCACTCATCTTCTCAAATCTGTATGCTAATATCCTTCACCCAGTGTGGGAAGTTTACAGCCATTATTTTCAAATAATCTTTCAGCCCACTGTCTTTCTCCTCTTCTGGGCCTCTGATTCACAAGTGTTTAATCTTTTGCTATTATCTTATGGGTCCTTGAGTCTCTATTCATTGTTTTCCCTGTTTATTTTTCTCTTGTTTGGATTGGAGAAGTTAAATTGGTCTGTCTTAAGTTCACTGACTCTATCATCTGTCATCTTCATCCAGTAAGTTTTCTATATTAGTTATTGAAATTTGCAGTACTATAATTTCTAATTGGCTGTTCTAAAAAGATCTTTCCTGGAATTTTCCATTTTTTCATTTAAAAGATTTTTCAATAGTTTATTGAAGTATTTTTATCATGGCTGCTTTAAAATCCTTGTGAGATAATTCCAACATCTGATTCATCTTGGCAGTAGCATCAGTTGATTGTCTTTTTATTCAAGCTGTGAATTTCCTGGTTCTCAACATAATGGGTAATTTTTAATTGTATCCTGAATATTTTGGTTATTATATTAGGGGACTGAATCCTATTTAAATCCTTTATTTTAACAAACTGTCACTCTATTGAGATTTAGACACAGGTCCTGGTTGGCTTTTTATCAATTGTGGTTTCAAGAACAATTTAATTTTCAGAGTTTTTTTGGAGCTAGACAAGTTCACCGGGTGTGGCTGGGGCTCCCTACTAATACATGGCCATGCCACATGGGGAGTGAAAGTCACAAACCAGACCTCCTAGTAACTTTAGGTGAGGTAGAGGAAAGGATTCTTGACCCACAGAAACAAAGGGCTTCCTGTGTCACGTGCTTACTGGGTTGGGTCCCCCCTTGCTGGAAGTAGCCCATTGCCTCTAGTTAAAGGACAGGAGTCTCAGGCCTGCAGATACAGGCATCACTGCTTGAGCAGGGCTGATTTTTTGTAACAGGATTCCCATACCTGTTGCACCTTTCCATTTGTAGTCTCTAGGTGGGGGAGGGGATAAAGGGTTCCCAGGCATGGACTGCTTCTTGTTGCATGTTATTTGCCAAAAGTATATCTAGTACAGTTATACTTTCTCAAAGAAAGAACTTAGAAGGGAAAAAGTAAATGAAAGATAGAAGAAAAGGCATAAAAATAGACTAAAAAACATAAATGAATTATGTTATATCAGATAACATGTGCCTTTCTAGTATTAATTGCTTGGGTATTTTATTTTGTATTAAAATAAATAAGACAAAAACTATTAATCACTTGCCCATTTAGAAATGTATAAAATAAAATAAGCTTTAGAAAACATCACAAAATTAAAGTATATGAGAATTTCAAATTCCTATTTGAAATTTTATGACTATGGCCTTAATAAATGATATAGTTAAATATTATTGTATATAACGATAAAATCCCTCCCCACTGCAAGAATGGAACATTACAGTTAACATCTGATTATTAAAGAGTTATGCATTAATTAGTAGTACTAAAATATATATGAGAATATTGAGATTAAATGTAATCATGGGATATATACTGATCTAAATTGTACTGTTGACTATATATGAAGTCCAATTTCTAACTTGTAAAATTAGAATTTGCATATTATGTCATGCAAATAAAAGTATCCAAAGGATCAAAATCTCATATTCTCAGCATCATCATAGAAGAAAGCTCATAATTTAATAAAGTTTTCCCTTTCAGTGACATTCAAAAGAAAGCTAGATTGAACAATATAAATTTTGAGTATTCAAATATTCAAGTTGAATGGAGACTATTTGTGAAGTCATATGCAATGGATACTCCCAAAAAGTGAATAAGACTTTTGGGTAGGGCTATAATTCCCGAATTATACAGTTGAAAGTGTGGTCCGAGAAATGTCACTGACTCCTGGAAATGTGGTCACATTAGTATAATCACCTGATCAGCTCTGGGAGAATTCTGTTATCTGCAGAGGACAAAGGGCAAAAACACCTCAAGTTTTCTATGTTGATGTATATCAAACCTATATAAAGCATTTAAGAGAGTTCAAGAATAGAATGATAGTTTTATTGGTGAAAGGGAAAAAGAAAATGAAACACATATCTTGTTTTTTAATCATATGTATGCCATTGGTATATTCTTACAGAGGGTGCTTTGTAAAATTATTTTTAAGCAAAGTTGTGATATAATTTTAACAGACTGAATATCTGGGTTATGCAACTTAACTTATCTGCTTAATGCCACTAGCCACCTCCCCCCCACCCCCCCAGATCTCAAATGGTTGGTTCTGTCCCTCTTAAAGGCAAGGGACTGAGCTTCCTTTTGGTCACCATTGCACCCACTAAACGCTGCATCAGTTCTGATGTTCAGGTCCAGCTCAATTGAACCATGGAAGTTCTGGTTCCATCTGGATGATGGAGAGATATGGGCATGAAGTCTCCCCACTGCCTACAGGATAAAGTCTAACCTTCCTAGTGTGGTGTACAACACTCTACCACCGGGCCTTTATCTGACCTTCAGCACCAGTCTTTGAACCAGTCATGCTCTTATTTTGCCTCTTTGCCTTTGCACATGCCTATCCCTCTGCCTGGGTGCCAAATTATCACTTGTCCTTAAAGTTCAAACTCAAAAGTGCCATCTCTTCCCTTGTATCTTCAGACAGAATTTAGTTGTTTTTTTCTGTGCAATTGTTTTATACTTACACTCTAGCATGTATTCTATTGTATTATGTGATTTTGTCTATGCTTACCTTCTTCACTAGATTGTGAGCTCAAGGGCAGGCCTTCTTATTATTTCTTGTATCTTACACAGTTCCTGGTCCCTTATAATACATGCTCAGTAAATGTTTCTCAAATGAATTTCTTAAATATAAACGAAAATGAGTTTTATTGTGAAATTTATTATTTATTACCTTAAGGTGTTAATTTAAATAGGGTTAGTTTGAAATTCTTCCAAACTGCTTTTTTCTATTTTATTAAAATCTAAATCTAAACCTCTGCCTATACCATAAACCATTTTCTATAGTAGGTAAATTCCTACTGTATAAAAACTGTTACACAGGACCAAAAAAAAAAAAAAAAAAAAAGGATTCTGAAGCACTGCCCTAGAGCCCTAAGCTTTGTTTGGATCATGATTGCACCTATTAAAAGCTGCATCAGTGCTGATGTTCAGGTCCAGGTCCATTGGAACCATGGAAGTATGGAAGTTCTTATTTCACCAGTGGCTGTCAGGCAAGACCAATTAACACAGTCCAAATATGTTAAATCCTATAAGATGAGCTTTGAAAGACAGGTAACATGAAGGATTGACCAGATAAATAACTTTCCCTTCCTCTTTTCCCATCCCAATGGAAAATTCCATACACAATAATTTCATAGCTACCATACAGAGATATCTTGTATGATTGAATAATTTCCAGCATTTTCTTGTGAATTTGTAGCTAGCATGATGATTTAAAAATGTGTATTTGTTTATCTTTTTCCTACCCATTCTTCATATTGACGCCATTTCTTTTTGCCCTGGTAATGAAGCAATCCTCTCACCACAATTCCACTCCACTAACCCACAGAAAAGCCTTACCATATGTGGTGATTGAATTATTTCCCCCAATTTAACATCTTCTTGCTTGTAGTCCACATTCTTATGGGTGAACCATTATAAATTTGATCTTGTGAAGATGTTATTTTAAGTTAAGGTATGGCCAACTGAATGATGTTAGGTCTTAAACTAGATTACTGGAGTGCTCTATAAGGAGAGGAAATTTAGACAAAGAGAAAGCCACAGTGAATAGCTGAAAACTGGAAGTCAACAAAACCCAGAAGAGACAGGATAAGACAAACCATGTGATGGAAAAGCCAATGAATCCAGCCAGAATGCTACTGATAATGGAAGGAAGCAAGCATCTGGCCTCTGAAATCATGAGGCAATATATTCTCATTGTTTAAGCTGAAATCAATGTGAGGTATTCATGATAAAAGCTTAATAATTGGGAGGTCCAAGATTGCAGAGTAAGAAACAGCATGCTGTACTCTTCCTCCAGAAACTGTGAGAAGTTAAGCAGGTTTACCTGGCAGAAGGGAAGCCATGGGATCACAGGGGCAATCAGAGAGGGCAGCTAGAGAGGGGGTAGGCTGGAGGAGAGGGAAGCCATGGGAGTGAGGGCAAGCAAGCCGGTGTCTAGCCAGCTCAAAGGGAGAGGGAACCCGGCTACTGACTTACTGATGACATAAGTAAAACTTAGGGAGAGTAAAAGCTGAATTTAAGAGAACTGTATAGGTGTGGCAGTGGGTAGGAAGTGCCCTGGTTTCCAACCCATCCTTTGTGAGTTTCTATATTGCAAAGATTAAAAATGTGTACTCCTCAAGATTGGAATCACCAGCCATGTTTCCCCTTTACCCTCCTCAACTCAAAACATCAAGCACTGTAGGGAGTAAAAGAAAAAGCAAGCACTAGAAGATGCTCTAGAGCCCAAGCACATCCTTCTTCTGTCCAAGGTGGGAATGAGAAGAAACCACAAAAATCTACCTCTCTCTAGTTTTAAGTGCTCCATACTGAAGCTTGGACAATGTTTGTGTCAGAGACCAATAAAATTCTGAATATAGGACTGAAGTTTGGAATCAAGTAAGAGATGGTCAATATTGCTTTTTGTCACTAGAAAAATCATATATTTTATCTAAAAATATTTTCACAGGCTAATGCCATACTTGAACAAACCAAGGGTGGTGGAACCAAATTCTCAGGTAATTAGAAAAGCATCAGCCAATGCAAGCAGTTTTTTTTTTTTTTTGAAGAGAAACTATATTCAAATGTGATTAGAAGTTTATGAAATCTGCTCAAGATTATATTTAAAAAGTGTTCCTTGAAAATAAAAATCTCAATAGATATAATAAATGAAAGTTAGTTCTTTGAAAAATAAATAAAATTGACAAACCTATATCGAGACTGACAAAGAAAAAAAGAGAGAGGCTGCAAATAACTAAAATCAGAAGTGAAATGGGGGATATGATTGCTGACCCCACAGAAATAAAAAGGACTCTAAGACGATATTATGAACAACTGTACACCAACAAATTAGATAACCTGGATGAAATGGACAAATTCCTAGAAATACACAAACTACTTACACTGGCTCAAGAAGAAATAGACAATCTCAACAGACCAATAAAAAGTAAAGAGATTGAATTAGCAATCAAAAACCTCCCCAAAAAGAAAATTACAGGACCAGATGACTTTACTGTGAATTTTACCAAATTTTCCAAGAAGAATGAACACAAATCCTGCTCAAAATCTTACAAAAAATTGAAGAGGAGGGATCATTCTTTAATTTATTCTATGAGGCCAACATCACCCTCATACAAAAGCCAGATAAAGATATGGCAAGAACAGAACATTACAAACCAATACCCCTTGTGAATTTAGATGCAAAATACTAGCAAATTAAAGCAAACAGTATATTAAAAGAATTATGCACCAAAATATTTTCATCATTCCAAATTGGAGCTCTGTATATGTTTTGACAATGGATAGTGGTGATGGTAGCACAACATTGTGAATGCAATTAACAGCACTGAAATATATATCTGAATAGGATTAAAAGAGGAAATGTTAGAGTGTATATATGATAATAGGATTAAAAGTAAAAAAATACATGGAACTACACTACACAGTAAGCCATAAGTTAAACCATGGACTACAGTTAATAGTAAAATTATTAAAATGTGCTGTCATCAATTGTTACAAATTTTTCACACCAGTGCAAGATGTTAATAATAGGGTGGTATATATATGGGAATTCTATGTTTTATGCATGACTGTTCTGTAATGAAAAATTTCTGTAATAAAAAATGCAAATAAATAAATAAAATATTTTTAAAAAAGAATTATACACCAGGATCAACTAGCAGTTATCTCTGGTATGCAAAGTTGAGTCAACATAAGAAAATCAGTTAATGTAATACACCACATTAAAAGTCATCTCAATTGGTGCAGAAAAGGCATTAACAAAATACAGTACTCCTTGATTAAAAACAATTAGAAACTAGGAATAGTGGGAAATGTCCTCAACATGATAAGGGCATATGAAAAACCTACAGTTAATATCATATCTAATGATTAAAGACTGAAACTTTGCCTCTAAAATTGGGAACAAGAGATGTCCATTGACACTACTGTTATTCAGCATTGTACTGGAAGTTCTAGGCAGAGCAATTAGATTAAAAAAAATAAATAAAATTCATCCAAATTGGAAAGGAAGGAGTAAAACTTTTCCTATTTGTAGATGTCATGATCTTATAGATAGAAAACCCTAAAAATTCAAAAAAGCTACCAGAACTATGAAAAACAACAAAGCTACTAGAACTAATAAACACATTCAGCGAAGTTTTTAGGTTCAAGGTCAACACTCAAAAATCAACAGGGTTTCTATACACTAGTAATGTTTAAGCTTAAGAGGAAATCAGAAAAATGTTCCATATCCAGTAGCAACTCAAAGAATCAAATACCTAAAAATAATTTAACCAAGGATGTTAAGGACTTGTACATGGAAAAGTATAAAACATTGCTGAAAGAAATAAAAGAAGAATGAAATAAATGGAATGACAGTCAGTATTCATGGATTGGAAAATGAAATATTAAGATGTCAATTCTACTAGAAGAGACTAAATATTGAATGCAAGCAAAATTCCAACAACCTTCTTTGTGGAAATGGAAAAGGCAATCATCAAATTTGTGTGGAAGGGTAAGGTGTCCCAAATAGCCAAAACCATCTTGAAAGCAAAGAACAAAGTTGGAAGACTTACATTCCATGAATTTAAAACTTATTTTAAGTTACAGTAATCAAAAGAGCATGGTACTAGCACAAGATCAACATAGGGAAAAATAGAAATTAATTAAGAGTTCAGAAATAAACCCTCATATCTATGGCCAATTGATTTTTTAACAGGTTTCTGAGTCCATTCAATAGGGAAATGAATAGTTTTTTCACAAATGGTACTGGGAAAACTGGATGTACATATGCAAACGAATAAAGATGGACCTCCTATATACCATATGGAAAATTTAACACAAAATGGATGAAAGACCTAAATATAAGCCCTAAAACTCTAAAATTCCTAGAAGAAAATAGGGAAGTAACTTTAGGACATTGTGCCAAAAGAAAAAAAATAGATAAGTGGAACCTCATCAATATAAATAATGCATCTAGTACTTCATCATGAAAGTGAAAGGACAACATATGCAATGAGAGAAAATATTTGGAAAACACGTATCTGATAAAGATTTAATATCAGAATATATAAAGAAGTCCTTCAACTCAATAACAAAATACAAGCAACCCAATTAAAAATGGGCAAAAGGCTTGAATTGACATGTCTTTAAAGAAATACAAATTGCAAATAAGCACCTGAAACAGATACTCATCACAAGCCATTAGGGATAAGAAAATTAAAACCACAATGGGATATCATTCCACTCTCACCAAAATGGCTACTATTATAAAAATGGGGGAGTGGGCAGATGCAGCTCAGTGGTTAAGTACCTACTTTCCATGTGTGAGGTACTGGGTTCAATCCCTGGTACCTCATAAAATGAACAAACAACCAAACAAACTTTCATTGGGGAGCAGATGTAATTCAGTGGTTGTGTGCCTGTTTCCTGCGTGTTGGCTCCTGAGTTCATTTTCTGGTACCTCCAGAAAAAAAAGGAATGTAACATGTATTAGAGAGGATATGGAGAAATAGGAACACTCATTGTTGATGGGAATGTAAATTGGTACAGCCACTGTGGAAGAGTTTTGAGGAGGGAAGTTGATGTATGAGATAACATGGATGAACCTTGAACCCTAAGACCTCCTGTTGAGTGAAATAAGCAAGACACAAAAGGACAGATGTTGTATGATCTCAATAAGAAATGAATAGAATAAGAAAATTCATAGATTCAGAAACTAGAATATAGTTTACTAGGAACAGGGTTGGAGATAGGGAATGGGGAGAAAATGCTTAACCAGTACAGATTTTATGCTTGGGGCAATGGAAAAGTTATAGTAATCGACAATGGTGATGGTAGCACAACATTGAGAATATAAACAACTCCACTGAACTATATATTTGAATGTGGTTAAACTGGGAAATTTTAGATTGTATCTATATTACTAGAATTTAAAAAAAAACATGTTTAAAAAATATAGGACTGTACAATGCAAACATTCAACTCTAATATTAACTATGGCCTATAGTTAATAGTATAATTATAATAATATTGTTTCCACAATTGTAGCAAAGTTACCACACTAATGCACAGTGCTAATTATAGGGAAATTTGAGCATATGAAGGATCTATTTGAGACCTCTGTATTTTCTGTGTGAATTTTCTCTTAGCCTACAATGTGTCCGTGTTACAGTTTGAATTTTGTGAACCCCAGGAAAAGATTATATTCTTAAACTACACCATTCCTTTTGATTTCACTAAATTCGGTTAAGGAGACTTTGATTAGATTACTTGATAAGATGGCTTTAGGGCTTTTGATTGGACTATGTCAATGAGGCAGGAGCCAGCTTGGGTTTCCACCCTCTTGCTAGGTCTGATATAAATGGAGACAAAAAAAGAGAGATACAGAGAAAAGAAGCTGCTATTTTTTTATCCTGTCATTGGAGAGGACTCAAGGATCACTAGCAGCCAAAGTTTAAGCACAAAGGCCCCAAAAGGTTTGGTCCATGGAGCAGGCTGAAGAGATAAGCCATATGCCTGACAGCCCACAGCTGAACTTGGGAAGAAAGCAGAGCAGCCAAGACTGAAATAGGAGGTCCAGAAAGAGGCAAGCCCTATTCCTCATTTCCCATTGCTGAACTCTGGGGGGTTCTGGAAGAAAGAGAGAGACCCCTGCATAGATTACAGCCACCTTGCTTCACCACGTGACAACAATGCCAGGATCACCAGTAGCTGACTTTGGTGAGAAAGCATTTCTGCTGATGCCTTGGTTTGGGCATTTCACAGCCTTGGAAGTATAAGATTTTCCCCCAATAAAATTCACATTATAAAAGCCAACCCATTTCTGGTACTTAGAATTGGTAGCCATGTGGCAAACTAAGGCACTCTAATACAAAAAAATAAAAAATAAATGTGAACTCAGAGCAAATTATGGGATATAAAAATCAAGTATATGCCAGTG
>PVKH010014128.1:0-16599 GCA_004027955.1 Chaetophractus vellerosus
GGACCTAAGGACTGAGGTTAACAGTAATGATGTAATATTCATGACTGTATGCCAAAGATGCACTGTGTTGATAATGGGGGAGTATGGAAAATGTTTGCCAAAGTACGCTATGGACCTGGTAATAATCAGAAGATATTATCTCATAACCTGTAACAAATGTTCCACTACGGTGTAGTGTGTTGTTAGAGGGGTGTTGTTGGGGAATTCTGCACATGTGCATGATTGTTTTGTTAAGTTTACAACTTCTGTCATAAAAATATATTTTAAAAATAATAGGGTGGGTTGGGGGGAAAATACACCATATGTAAGATAAGGACTATAATTAGTAGTAAGGTTTTGATGATATTCTTTCATAATTTGTAGCAAATGTCTCACAACAATGCAAGGTGTTGGTGGAGGGTTGATGTATGGGACCCCTGTATGATGTTATGCATGTTTGCTTTGTAAGTTCACAACTTTTACTATACCTTATTGCTTATGTATGTTCATGAATAAGTGATATAAAAATAATAATAATAGGGTGGGTTGGGGGAAAATACTTTGGTTAGTAGTAATATTTTGAGGATGCTCTTTAATCATTAAAAATGTTCCACACCAATGCAAGGCATTGGTGGTAGGGAGAGGTATGAGAGCCCTGTACGATGTTATGTATGATTGATTTGTAAGTTCACAGCTATTGCTATACACTTATTGTTTATGTATGTTCATGTATGAGTGATATACTTCAGTAAATTAATAAAAAAAAAAGATAGCATTACATAAAGCCACCTGAGGGGGGAAACAAAAAGACATATAGCGCTCCTATTTGTTTCCATTCTACATACTTACAAAAGCTGCCTTTGCTTTAAAGTTGTGGTCTGCTCTTTTCAATATTTCTTCTACTGAATTTGTGATGTTTATTTTTTGTGGGTTTTTTTTTTCCCCCAAAGAGTTCTTGAAAGGAGGAGGTGGAGGCAGGCTAAGTAAAGATCTAAAATCTGATTCTCCTGCCTATTTAGGAAGTAATTATTAACAACATTTGCTAAAATCTATATTCACTTAAAAAAAGTGTGTAGAAAATTTGTGCTAAAATCATTTGTATATTGTACTGTATTTTTTTATGTTATCACATTTTATTGACTTTCAGGTATTGCTACACAGAATGAAATGAGTTGAGATGGCTGCCCAGATTATACACAGAACAGCAGTTGAAGTTCCAGGAAACTGAGTCAGAGGAGAATTAGGCTTACATTTGTAACAGTATAGCATTTTTAAAGAGGAAGTAATGCCATTTATAGTAATAACTAACATGTATTGAGAACTTACTCTGTGGCAGTCAGTGTGCTAAGTAATTCCTTGTAGCATTTACTCTGTACAACATTCCTTTAAAGTAAGGAATTATCTCCATTTTCTGTAAATGGAAAATAAGCCTTACCTAAATAGAGGAATTTGCCCAAGGGATTATTTGTGCAGAGCTCAGTTGCCTGAAAAAGACCTTAGGGGTCCTCTGGTCATTTCATAGATGAGGAAAGTAGAGCCCAGTGAGGGTGAATGACCTGTCCACGGTCACGGGATTGTGTGTGGCAGAAGCCGAGGCCGACTCAGAGAACTTGCGTCCCATCGCACCCCTGGCACCCTGGCCTCCTCCGTCTCCCGTCCTGTGTGTGCCTGTTTGTCTGGAGAGCAAGAAAAACTTTGGTTTTGTACATTTAAATTGGGGATGGTTTGCCTGTACAAAAGGATGTATTTTCTTTTCCTCAGAAAAAAAATTGAAATCAGAAAATACATCACAGTAGTTGTAGTTTTCTTGATGGATGGTGCTAACTAAACATATACCTAGCATAGGATAGTAAGTAGATGCTCAGAAATTCTTGCTGGATATTTGATTTTTGATTGGTTTCCTTTCCAGCTTCAAGAGATATTCAGGAAAAAAAATGAAAAGAGAGAGACAAAAGGAGATGAAGAACAGCGTGCAATGCTGGTAAGGGTGTTTATGGTAGTTGCAGGTGGGTTTCCAGGTGAGAGTGCTTTTACTCATTGAGGCGCAGTGATGAAAGTTGGTAACTTTGAGCCTATTTCTTAAGCTTTTTCTAAAGTTCTTATGTAGAGAAATTGCTTCAGTATTTATATGCATTGATATCAATATTTATATGAAATATTGATATTAAACATCTGTATCCATAACCATACTCATAAAATCATTTTCATCACTACTGTTGTTATCTGTGAGATTTGAAGGGTATGTTATATGATAGACTAATACAGATCATTATGCATTTAAAAATTTAAAGGTGAATTGCAAAGATTTAATTATAAACGTGACTGAATTTAGTAGTAATATCATATGAATGTTAAAGCCAATCAAGGAAATGATATGTGTCCTTGCATTTTTAGAAATAGAGATTCTTCTGGGCTAAATAACATTTTCGTCTTACTCTGAACATCTCTCGTCACCTTTCTACTGGTTTTCATTTCTCCTGTCCTGTATATTTCAGCCTGACCACGGCCAGGTGCACGGTAAGAGTAGCAGGCAGGCTGTGACCTCCTGGCAGGCTCTCACTACATGCAGTGCGTCCCATGCGTTTTCTCATCCTCCCAGCCCTGCACTTCTCATGATCTGTAATTATAGGTGAGGAAACTGAGACTCGGAGGATTAGAAATCCTGCCCAAAGTTACGCAGCTATTAAATGACAAAATCAGGACTTGAACCCACATCCGAGCTCCTCCAAAAAATCATTTTTACCCTCTTTCACGTGTTTCTTCATTTGGTACTTATCTAAGATAGAAAAATGATGACTTTTGTTGGCATGCAAATACTGTTTCATGTGAAAATCAGTGGCCTTGTGCAGTTAATTGTTCTACATGGAATTCAGATAAGTGACCTCAGAAAGTTGCAGTGTTTTTCATTAATCCCATTGTTACAAAAATATATATTAGGTTTTTCAAACACGTATTATGAGTAGCAGATGGGTGCCATAGTCAAACCGAGGATATTTATGAAATGTATATTTATATTTAGTTAATAAAAGCAGACTTAATAAAAGGATTATGAAAACATGTTGGTTCATACGATATTTGGCTATGATATAGTTAACAGTATTTGTTGAACATCCCCGAATCTACTAATTGACTAAATTAATGGAGACACTTAAAAAATCAAAGAACTGCTTATCATGTTGGCTAAGTGTTAAAAGGGGCATATTAGTTCTCCACTTAGTTCACTTCTCAGAGTTTTCGAATTATAATTGATAAATCCTGTATGAATTAACCCCCTAAATGCAAGCTTGTAGCATACTAGGAAATAATCCTAGAGAATTAAATACCTTATTAAATTTTATTTCCTACAGAAAATGTAATAATATATTGAAAAAATAAGTGGTTTATTTTATGAACAATACTGTTATAGTCATTAACATTTAATAAAATGCATGTCAAGTAACAAAGAAAGAAAAGAAAGGGAAAATCATGGCAGACAACCCACAATGGAAAAAGCTATGGTGTCAGTACAATGCTTATTGATTTAATGCAAATATTTCACAATATTGATATAGTAAAACCTCATTAATTTGGGATACTTAGGAAAGGTCTATCTAAATTATAAAATCTGGATTTTACCTGTATAACCTAAATTGTATTGTTTTATATGATGTAGTCACTAGCATTCCTTAGCAAATACAGAGGGATGGAGGTTGGTTTTAAAAAACAGATAAAAATAGCTTATAAGTAATATGTAACTTGTTTATATGTAAAGGAGTGCTTACTAAAGTCATTGACTTTCATAGGTGCTTAGATATTTATCTTAAATAGTTCACATAGTCCTCCTGAAATCTTACTTACATAACTTAGCTGTCAAAACTATTCCCTAAAACAATTAAGAAATGATCTTTAATACAGCCTCCGAACCAAATTACACTGTACAGTACAGCTCTCTACAAGTAATACTGTGTTTAACAGTAATGATAATTAATGGTAATTTATTGCTAATAGTCACATTTTAAATAATGCAAATCTGAACTGCTGAGATTTTATTTTATAATAGAGGATCCTGTAGAATGCAAGGTGGTGTTGTCAAGGTGATAAAAGTGACAGTATGATTCTGTATATCTGTAGAACATTTTGGTTGAGTTTTAAAGCATTTGAATTTTAACTTACAGTGAAAATACATGGATTACTTTAGGAAGATAGTATAAATACAGCCCAGGCCGAGGCCCCAGATTCTCTGGGTTCAAGTGCTAGCCCTGCCACTAGTTGTCTGGGTGACCTTGAACAAAAACTAACCTCTCTGTGCCTCATTTATTCATTTGTACAGTGGGGCTAATAGTAGTAGCCGCCATATGTGATTGCTGTGGTGCTTAAATGAGCTAAAAACACATTGTGTAAGTAGTATATGAAATATAATAAGCACTCAAAAAGATTAGCTAATAGTAAGTTAAAATTCTCTAATTTGTAGAGCTACAGCTACTTCAAACCAAATATTTATATGTCCCAGTCAAAATTAAATAAAAAACCATATAAAAATATGTAAATACCAAAATAAAACTGACTGTGCTTCAGAAGAAAAGAAGGAAAGAAACACAGCGTTTCTTGGGGCACTTACGTGCTAAGCTCTGTGCTGATCCATTATAAATGTTACTCCCATTTAGTCCTCATTCCCATCCTCCCAGGTAAGTATTATACCTGTTTTGTGCATGAAGAAATAGTCTTCAAGAGGTTAATCACCTTGCCTCAGGTCCTTGTGCTAATATTAGCAGAGCTAGGATTCTGGTGCTGGTCGCCCTTTCCATTTTCACTCTGCCGTGATTTCCCGCATCCCATGTGGACTTGCGGAAGCATGTCTAAATACACCTGCAGGCTCAAGAGGAACATGCTTTACTCAGACCAATATTTCTATCAGAAAGTTGCAATGAAATGGCTTAAATGATTAGCACAAATTCATTTAATGTTTAATTATATGAGATTACAAAACCTTTGCTACTCATCTTTAACATTTACCCACTTGTATTGTGTGTGTGCTCTGTATAGAATATAGCATAATGATTTGCCCTTCCTAATTGATTATTTTGTCATCTTTTTCTTTTTTTCTTTTGCTATACTTGGGTTCATTCTGAAATGTGACACTTCATTTGGCCCTTTGTGCTCTATGTCAGCGTCTTCAACTTTATGGATACCATTCTCCTACTAATAGTGTATGTACAATACTTTAAATGTTCTTTATGTATATAGCCCTCACCTGCTATACTTGATAAAGTTATTTCTTTACATAAAGCTATATCTGCTATGTAGAATGTTTAGGAATTTATTGAATACAATAAGATACAAACAAGCCAGAATTTTACTATTTCTTTCCAGATTTATGAGATGACTAAAACATACGAAACAATGGTGTATTTTTAACTTTGGATTAAAATAAGGGAAAGGTCAGTGAACAACAGTAACCAAAAATTCTAGTAGAATAATTGAAATTGTGGATTTTTCAGCTGTATTTGAAGAGATCTATACAAATTATGGAGCAGATTCTCAGGCTCTGCTCTTACAGAACACAGGTATTTTTAAGAACTAGATCTAGCCAATCTAATATATAGTCTTGTTTTCAATTCTGTTAAAGAGGTATGTTAATGGATAAACTTAGTTTTCCTATTTCTCCCAAATTTGTTCTCCAAAATTGTTGCCTGCCTACTGAATATGGTCTATATAAGAATTTGGTATAAGATGGCACTTGATCAATTATATGTTTAATTTTATTTCTGAGAGAGGACTGTTGAGTTTCAGATTCTTCTTTTCCTGAAAAGGATGGTACTCTAAATCAACTTCCAAATTTCCTTTGCTTATGCTAAACTTTCATCGTCTTTTCGATCCTCCTGAGAATGTCAGAGCTTGTTGATTAGCTCAGCTACTAACTAGGAATAATCCATTGCCTCTTTTGAACATAAATAGGCACCGTTCATTTAATTTCCCCAAGGATCCTTAAGTCACTTAGAAAGAGCCCTTGAATTATAAAAATTCCACCTCAGAAAGCCCTTGAATCCAGGGTGCCTGACTCAGCATTATCCTGCTGAAAATGTGCTGATTGTAGTGCACCGTTCTAAAAGCAGGCCATCAAAATTCCAAACTCCAATAGAGGCTGATTCCACAGAAAGTAAACCCAAGACACCTGCTTGGTTTATAGTTTTTTAATGAACTGGATCTTCTGTTATTATGTACTAACACTCCATCTCTAGAAATGTTTTGTTTTTGTCTTAAAAATCTATTTAGTTATTGGAGTAATTATGCCACCTTTCTTTTTATTAATATTTTTATTTTATATTTTTACTTATTTTAGTTTTTATTTTTTATTCTTTACCTCTGGTGATGAAGCTTTCTCTGACTTTTAAACCTATGTTTTAGTTCAGAAATTTACTGCAAATAAATTGTAAATAGAAAATAAAAAGAACTGTAATAGAAGTTTAACAACCATACGGATCAAGATATAGAACATTTCCATGCCCCAAAAACCCCTTCAAATTTTCCCCTCAGTCATAACCCTGTCCTCTCCCCAAAGAGATGTCAATTTTATGTAAATCACTTTACTTCTTTGCTTTGTGGTTTTACCACCTATTTATGCATCTTAAACAATATAGTTTAGTTTAATCCCCTTTTGTACGTCATAAGGATGGAATCACGTATGAATTTTTCCATGTCTTGCCTTGACTCAGCATCACGACTGTCCATTTCGTCGGCATTGTTGTATGTAGCGCTAGTCCACTCACTTCACTCAGTCATGGTAAGAAGTGCTTCTCGAACGTTTTGGTCTCGAGACCCCTTTACACTGTAAAAGTACTGAGAAGCCAGGACAGCTTAGAATTTAAAACTGAGAAATTTAAAAATATTTATTAATTCATTTTAAAATAGCAGTAAACTCACTATCTGTTAGCATAACCGTTTTGTGAAAAATAACTTTTTGAAAATGTAGTGAGAAGAGTAATACTGTTTCACATTGTTTGCAGATCTCCTTAATGTCTTGCTAATATAAGACTGCTGGATTCTCATATCTACTGCTACATTCAATCTGTTGCAAGATGTTGTTTTGGCAACAAACATTGGCAATTGTTTCCCTTGAAGTGACAGGCTTATTTGGTTCATTTTTGATAAAATGTCTGCCAGATAACCATGTCTGCATAACTAGTTTGCCCATCAGTTGTTCCATGGTTGGTTCATGAAAAAGTGACTAATTTAGAATGAAACACTAACCCCTGCACAAGTGTTTTTTTCCCCTCAAGACAACCATAATACTTCAGTATGCAGCAGAAGTGCTTTATGCACATTTTCCATTTCATCCCACCAAACACTAAAAAGATGCATATTCACAGGCCAATTTAATAAAATTTATAAATTTTACATTTCAGCAAGTACATTCTCAAGTGGAACTGACTTTATTTTTTTAAAACTGCAAGTGTGTGGCATGAAGACCTTACTAGTAAAGACCATAGCAGCTCTGGTCTTTGCTGCCCCTGCCCTGGTTTGTGCTAGGGCCCCAGCAGTTTTACCCACCAGTGCTTTTGTACCGTCAGGCGAAGGTCAGCACAGTGCCCTGGGCAAACAGTGTCTTCAGGTGCTTCCAAGAAGAGACATCCGTTTTATAGTTTATCAGCTTTTGTAGTTGTTCTCAGTGGAAGGTTAGTGCTAACTACTAGCTTACCATTAAATAGAAGACTGAAATGTCTTTTCAGCCTCTTTCTTTCCTTGTATATTAGATGTCGTTTTAAACATATTTTGTATATTTGATTTGTTTCTTTTTATCTGGCTTGACAGTTTGTGCTTTTTAACTAGAGAATTCAGTTTGCATTGTTGTTATTACTAATTTAGTCAGATTTATTTAAATTATCTTATTCTATATATTCTTGTCTCCTTTCTTGAATTCTTTTGAATTAGCTGAAGTTTATTTTTCCTCTTTTTACTTTCCCCTATATTCGTTTAGAAGGCAGTCCTTTTATTTCGTTCTTGTGTGGTTATTCTTGAAATTTTAATAAGCATACTTCAAATAATGAAGTCTTAGATTGGTCAGTATCTTACTCTTTCCCTCCTTCCTTCCTTCCTTTCATTCTTTCGTTCTTTCACCATGGATTTCATGGGATTCCCTTAATAGGACCCTGCTTTGCTCAACCAGAAAAGTGCAGGGAATTCTTACCAAAACTGCAAATTTAAGGAAGTTCTACCAATAACAGACTATGATCTGAGGCACAAAAATACATCAGCCTTGCAAGGTACATTCAAACATCATTTTGCCTGTACCCTCCATAGGCCACCTGTGTGTTCTTTAAACCCTTTTAACGAAGGGCTGCACTTAACACAGCACTCTGGCAAGAGGGCCTAAAGCTCACACAGTAATGAGAAGTCCTGACAAGCCTGACAAGCCTTCAGGAATTCTTTGCAGATTGCCTTGCTCTTTATATATCAAAGCCTCATACTGTTTCATGCTCAGTTTCATTGGGGCATTATCCTTTATCAGTCTTTTCTCAGCCTGTATGCATATACTCTAGTTTCGTATTTGCTTTGCATTGCTAGCTATTAAAATTTATTCTGGATTTCATGGCGACTCTCTGCTTCTTTTAAATACCTAATTCTAGTGTTGAACGTCCTACTAGTTTTTTATTTTCTGAAAATTTATCCTTGATTTCATGATCCAGGTAATTGAAAAATTAAATACTGGCTCTAGAACAGACACATATATAGAATCAATGATTGTGCCAGACAAATCCCTAATATATTAGCTTTGTTATTCCAAATCATGATATATATTTACTTGCTACATGGCATGGCAGTAATTGCTGTGAGGATATTGTCCCTGTCCTCATTAGCTCTATAATTTAAAAGATGGTATAAAATAAAAAAATAAAGATGGTATAATGTATACAAAAGAGAAAACAAAAGTAAATATAGCCAGCTGCAGCAATTCTGGAGTATATTCTAGCATAATTTAATCTAACATAACAGAAGTGATTATTTTGTTCTAAATGAAATTTTTTCACTTTTGAAAATTATATATTTCCTAGATAAATTGTAAAATATGGGAAAGTAAATCTAAGAAGAAATTAAAAATATCTTAATCCCACCATTCTGAAATAATCAGTATGCTTAGTCCTTTTTTCTATTCTCAGAAAATATATTTTTCTATATAAATAGATACACGTCATATAGTTTGTTAGATTAATTTTATCCCTTAATTATTTTTCTAATTTCATCACCTTGTGTCTGCGTGCGTGTGTGTGTGTGCACATGCGTGTGAGAGTGACCAGTGTTGGAAGCAGGGGAGAGGCGGGACTCCACAGTCAGTCCTGTTACCCCCAACAGGAGTGCATTGCCCACTTGGATAGGTTTAACAGTCCCATGCTCTATTATATTTATTATTATATGCACTAAAATGCATCCGTGTTCACAGTAGCTAGATAATATTTGCCAAGGAAACATTCAGTCCAACTGGAGACTGTTGAGGCTCTCCTGTACCTATACAACTGCATCAGTTTTATATTCCACTAATTTTATTTAGCTGATAACTGGTTAGCTATAACTTATTTAGTTACTAAAGGGGGTGATGAGCAAATTCTCCGTCATCTTGCTACATTTACACTTAGGTAATACTTATGTCCATGTTATACTTTATTAACATTAAGGTTTTATTAAAATATGGGTGATGGACAGTGTTTTCTAGCTAATAATAATGAGTTACAATTTAGAAGATCTTTGAAATAATTCCTAGATGTACCATAATTTTATTAGTGGCACTGGACTTTGAAAGATGAAGAAAAAAGAAAGTTCTGTCATCATCAGCCACTCACTCCAAAGTATACATCACACTAACCAAAAGAATACCAGGGGAGTGGATATAGCTCAAGTGGTTGAGCACTTGATTCCCATGTACGAGGTCCCGGGTTCGATCCCTGGTACCTCAGAAAAACAGACAGACAAAAAAACAATTCTCATTGGGGAGCGGATGTAGCTCAGTGGTAGAGCACCTGCTTCCCATGTATGAGGTTTAGGTTTGATCCCGAGTACCTCCTAAAAAAAAAACTACCAAACCTGAGAACCTGTGAAATCTTCCCTGAAAAATCCAGACAGAAACTGTATTTAATTATTTTTGTTTATAGAGATCTGAGTTAGGCTTGCCTTTCTGTACTTCTTAATCTTGGTATCTTCTTCATCAGACTAGCCCACACCGCAGTAGAAACTAGAGTTCTCTCCTGGTAGTAAAGATGAGACAGTACCTTGTCCATTCACAATGGACACACTTACCAAATCTCTGAGTTACTTTGAATGCTTTGCCTTAAACAAGCATATTTTTCACAAGTTGTGGATTAATTTAAACTTTGTTTCTCTTAAATATGGTTGTGGTCATTTTTATTCTCTTATGTAGTGACTAACAAGATGTATGCTAGTCCACAGTAATCCATTTTTAAATTAAACATGAATTTTATAGGTTACTACAAAATTACCAAAATCTCCAAATGAATTTACATCATGCAAGGTGTGAATGAAATTTTTATTTCACACTTTCTTAGAAGTTATGTACCTTTTAGTATAAGGGCAGTAGGGGGTGGGGTGGGGATTTGATTGGTTTTGACAAAGCCACATTGTACTTAGAAGTAGTGGTTATATACCGTTACACCTTTGAAAGTACCTTGGGTTTACCAGCAGTGTAATATAATACTGTTGTTTGCAGCAGAAAACAAAAAGGTAAGCTAATGTGTTTTCTTCTCAAGATTGGTTAGAAGAGAATTAAAGTGTATAAATTATCATTCTTTGTGACTGTTCTTTAGATTTCACTTGTGCTTCTAAAAACTTCTACAGGTCCTTAAAACAGGTGGAGAGGAACTTGTCTCCAGAAGCTATTGGGATACACTGAGACGTAACACAAGCCAAGCCCTCTTTTCAGACCTTGCCGAGGTATAATTAAACCTCAACCAGGTCCTCGTACTATTTGTCATTTTGCTAAGCTTGTCCTCATTTCATTTTAGAGTCACAATGTTGAAACCAAACAATGAGTTTTATATTTTCCTTTTTCTTAGGTATAGTAGAAATTGCTGTATATAAAGTGTATGTTTAAATAAGTCAGCCACGATCACTTGCAGGCCCTGTGATCGTGGCTGACTTATAGGCTATGTTTAGTCAACTTATTGTGTAAAATGTGACTTTCCAACGTAATTAAAAGGAAATACTGTTATTTCTTTACTTTCTAGAAATTTTTTTAAAAAGTAGTTTAGAGTTTCACTGAGTCTTTTTATCTTGAAATTTACAGCATTACATGAAATGCTGATAACGTTTAACTTGGTAAGAGGTGTTTGACTCTTTGGAGTTATGGTAGACCAAGAAGGCAGGTTTCCTGATGTTAAAGTGAGTGGCAGGAGCCGTCAAGGCAGGGAGGCAGCTTCCTCCTGGGCGTTGTCTGGACGGGCGTGGTGAGACTGAGAAGCAGCCTGGGCTTTCTCAGAGGGGCCGCTGTTTTTCTCCTGTGTGCGGGCACTCACCCTGCTGCTGCACCACGAGGGCTGCTCCACCTTCCGCCCTTGTTACCCCGCTACTCACAGGGACTTCAGTTCTCTTTATTTTGAAAGCCCTTTAACATTTTCTCAGTTTAAGCAGCTCACAAAGCTGTAAAGGTTTTTTTGTTTGTTTGTTTGTTTGTTTGTCTGTTTTAAAGATTTATTTTTTATTTATTATATATCCCCTCCTTTCTGCTTGTTCTTGCTGTGTTCATTTTTGCATTCTTCTGTGTCTGCTTGTCTCCCCCCGCTGCGGGACCCGCTGAGTCAGCTCACCGTGCAGCGGCCTGTCTGCTTGCGGCGACTTGCCCTTGCTCGCGGCAGCTTGCCTTCTCGAGGTGGTCTGCCCACTCGAGGAGGCCCGGGAACCGAACCCGGGGCCTCCCATGTGGTAAACCGGAGCCCTACCCATTGAGCTACAGCCGGTTCCCTAAAGATTTTTTGTTTGTGGGGAAAAAAGGAAGAAACAAATGACCTCACCTGTGTCTGAACAAGAACTTGGATGCAGGCCTTCTGATTGCGCAGTCCTATACACAGCCGTCACCACTGGTCCCTCACGTCCCACTATCCCCAGGGGCTGGGCAGAGACTTCAGGAGTGAATCGGGAATGTAGTGCCTTAGGATGTGAGGATGCCTGCATTGGCCTCCCTTAAAAAGAAGCAGCATGTGAAGAGTTAACCAAGCAATCCCTTTGCCTAGATTTGGCTCTGTGGGAGGGATTCTTAATTCTAAAAGATGGGCTCTGTCCTACAGATTATACACTGCTTTTTGCTTCCTTTTAAGATTTGTTATAGTTAAAACTAAGAACCTCATTAGAGATGGTTATTTATTTGTCTTACCACAAAGGACTTTTTCAATGAATACCAAGAGATACATTTTTCATTGTCTTTTTTTTTTCAATGTTGGCTTTTCATTCCTTTTTCTAAACATTGTATTTCACTTTGAAAAATTATACCTAAAAACATCTAGAAAAGAAAACTGGAATCAGGTGAGACTTCTATTATATGTACAGCATTGCTCGATTTTCACCTCTAGACTAAAGCAAATGCTTGAAAATGTTAATTTTGTTACACATGCTTAATTTTTAAATCCCAAAACAAATAAATATTTCCCATTGTCTAATCTGTCCGGGATATATAATACGATATAATTGTGACCAGCAATTACTTTTTAAAATTACCTCTAAATAAGAGCTATTTTTAGAGATAAAGTGGCAGTGGATGTCCCATGTGTCGATATTTTAGAAGTACTTAATTTTATAATCATTTATGTAGGCACATAGCCGTGCTTAAAAATAAAAGCGGTGGCGCACTACCCCCTGGAGTCCCTGCAGGCCCAGGTGGCTTGTCCGGGCTTCAGAGGAGCAGGCGCTGGGTCTGCCCCCCCAGCGCTGGGGTGCCCAGCATGCACCTTCTAACCTCCAGTCCCACCCAGCGCTGCTGGCGGCTCTTGGTTAGACGGAAGCTGCTCTTAGATGTGTCTGCTGGAATGTCAACCGTGGGAGGGTTAATACCAGAAGACCAGCCAGCTCCCACGTTCTCAGGAGGTGAGATGATTTGTATAAGATGTTTTGAAATGTTGATGGTTCCATCGGAAACGTGCTGGGCACCGGCTTTTGCCCACCTGCAGAGGCCAGTCCGCCGGTCTCTTGCAGCTCAGCGTTCTGTGACATCCCCGTGCTGGCTTGAAAGCAGCCGTGAAGGGAGAGTTGTTACTGTCTACCACAGACATTGACAGACAAGGTCGGAGAGCCGTCAGCTGTAATCAGCCTGCACTGCGATCATTCACAAGCTGCTAGGTTAAGTAAGGAATTGACTCAAGTGTAATTATGAAAGGAAATCTCACAGAGAGAAGGAAGAAGAGGAAAAAAGCAAAACTTTTCCAAAGTAAAGTATTGTTTGGAGGTTACCTCTGTTAGTATCCTCCCACATCAGGGAGGATAATTGAGAATTAACCCTAGTTAATACAACTAATTGTAATGCTTTATAGGTTACTGCAGATAACCTATAAATAGTGTAATATTGAATTGTTTATAGCATCAGTATTTCAGGTCTCAAATTGGTTTAGAAAGACAACTTGGAAATCTATTCATATTTATATTTCTTATATATTAAAATGTCATGGAGACAAAGAAAAAAGAAAAAATGTCATTGAGGTCAAATTGTTCTTTTTCAATATTGGAGGTAAATTAGAGATTAGGTTCTCATAGTCTTACTCCAGGGCATTTTCTAACCCTGAATTTTTTTTGGATATAGTTTTTGTTTAATGAAAATTTGAATGTGCCATTGCTAAAACCACTTCTAATCAAAATCATATTTTATAAATTCATAGTATAGTGTGATAAGCCTATTATGCAGCTGTTGAATACAGTCTATCATTATGAAAACTGTTCTGCGTTCTGTAGATAAAAGTTAAACTTATTTGCTTTATGCTCTATTTATCCTTAATTAGTTTCAATAGATTAATCAAAACCTTTGTTGACAAATCAAGAATTTGAAGATTCCTTCAGCCCTTGAATAGAACTTGATAAGATTATCACATTTTAATTTAAAAAAATGTTGAAAGAATATCTTAAAACTTTAATAGTTTGACATATCTATATTTCATGCAAATGTATTTGTTTATTTCATTTTAGTGAGATCATTTTAAATAATTTTTAATCAAAACAAAGTTAGATAATGGCCTTTCGTGTAACTGTCCCATAGGGTTCTTTTGTGGCCTTGTTTTCTTGCTTTGTTAGGAAAACACCTGAATTCATTTTATTTTAACAATGAGCACAAGAATCAAAGGGATAAAGTCTCTATTTTTGTCTCAGCCCTTATGTGATTTAAGTTATATAACACTGTTAGGATACCGACACTGGTATAGTTTTCAATGACTCCAAACAGTACTCTCTTTTCACTGAATGGGAGGAAAAAAAATGTTTTCACCATTTCCATTTTCTAATTTTTTTCCCCTAATGTCAAAGTGTTACTTATGCCTCTGTGATCTGGATTATCTGGATAAGTGCAACCTAAATCTAATGAGATTTTTGTGATGAAAGACTGTAAGTGAAGATCCGCTCTGCTCAATGGGCATGAGAAAAACTGACCGAATGAGGTCATTATTTAAAAGCGGTGTAAAACAAAGCCATCTCCATTTCAGTGTATTATGTCTTGAGGTAAAGAACATCACAACACTGGAGGAAAGCATTCACAATTCTGTTATCTGGGTTCACTAACTTTACTTTCCTTACTTTAAGACACTTTTTCACATCTGTAGAATATCTATATGTAGTTACAACAGGGGAAAATAAGAGTATACCATGTGAAAATCTTTTTTTTTTTCATTAATCCTCGACAGTTATCTTTTCTAACTTGTCTAGTCCTTTTTCACCTTCTTAAACTTTATTAAATTGGCAAAATTAAACATGACAACCAACATTCACAGTATGCTAGCCCCACTTCATCTTTTCAGCTGTTTAGGGCAGGCACGGGGTAGCGAGCAAGGAGAAAGTCAGGATCCAAAGCCAGCAGTCTGACTCTTGAACCATTGTCTTATTTCTGAAGTAAGCAGCTTTTTCTGCAGCACCACTCCCCCACCTCTTTCTTATCCACTTTTCCCTTCTTTTTTCGCTCTCCTCTGATGTCCAGAAGGAAACCCCTGTTCCCCATGCTGTTCCGACGGGCAGAGTCCCGCTCGTGCTCCACATAGGCATGGCTTCTCTAATGCTTGCTCGGCCTGCGCGACAAACTGATGGAGCTTGATGAGGCTCATCACAAAAGAGTGCCAGTGATTAACGTGAAATGTTTGTTTTGTGTTTTGTTTTTTTCATTTTTTATGGCTGCCAGTGGGAACATTTGTGTGCTTCAGTTACATTCATATTTTAACTTTATCCTCAAAATTGTTACTATAGACAGCATTATTCCCATTTTACAGGTAGGAAGTCAAAGTTAAAAAAAAATCAGTGAACCGAGCTCTTCTGATTTTAAATCCTGTCCTCTTTCCATTGGAGCAGCCTGCCTCCTCAAGCTAAAGATAGTTTACTGGTGAATTTAGGGTTTTCCTAACAAGAAGACAGTGTGTGACAGCTGGCTGCTTGACTGCATTATTTTTTTCCCCAGCAGTCAGGTCAAAGTGCCATCATATCTTCAAAGAAGTTGGTTTTATTACAGAGAACTTCTCAGGTATTCCAACTTCTGAGAAGACTTGGGACTTGCCAGCAAACTACACTGAGCAGTGATAGTAGAGATCTTCCAAACCAGTTACAAGGGGGTTGAGTGTCAGAGATTGATTAGAAAAATTCAGAGTGAAATTCTTAGATATAAATAGGATATTTAGATGATTCCTTAAGGATTCCAACTGTTTTAGGTAATTTAGAATATAGCTGCTGGAGTTTTTAAGAGGGACATGAGTAACCAAAGTAGCAAGTTGGTAACTTCGGACGGTTTAATGGATTAAAAGAGGACATGTTCAGGGGAAAATGACCTGGCAGAAGATGTAGTTTCTGTTACTCTGTTACTGCTCATTAGAAGAGAAGAAGAATATTTGGTGTGGGGAGAAAGGAAATAAAGATTCAAAAAAATAGCTGTCTTCTTGAAAGATTGGGAAGTGGACTGTTTGGAAGCAAAGGAATTTCAAAATTTCGTGTGAGAGATGAATAATACTTTTTTGTCAGGGAACATAGAAGATGGCTGATCCTTTGTTGAGAGTTTTGTTGTTTTTTTTTTTCCCTAAGGTTTTCTATGGAATACTGTCAGGATGCTGGCCAAGAAATGATACATTCCAACTCTGTACCTTTAGATGGAAATTTACAGATATTTTTTGATATAGAAAATGATAGTATTCTTTTCCTTATATTTCCCAGGATGACACATAAGAGAATTATAATCATTTGAATTTTATGGTTTTTGTACCTGAGTTTATAAAATAGGTATGAGGGCCCGGCTAGATAGCTCAGTGGATAAAGAGCTCGCTGGGAAACCACATGGGAGGCCCTGGGTTCGGTTCCCGGGGACCTCTCCTAGCGGGCAGACCGCCTTGAGAATGGCAAGCCGCCATGGGCGGGCCGGAGCCGCCGTGGGCAGGGCAAAAAGCTGCCACGGACAGGCAAAAGCCGCCACGGGCA
>PVKH010014129.1:0-16599 GCA_004027955.1 Chaetophractus vellerosus
TCTGTAGGATTCAATGGCACACAGGAGCCGTGCCTCACTCCCCAAGATGGAACCCCGGGAGAGCAATCAGGACCTAGCTAGGAAGCGGTTACCCTGGGAATCATGGCAAACTGAGCTGTAAAGCGCTTCATAAAAACTTAGCACGGCCCAGAAGCTGCAGGGTGATGCTGTGCTACAGCCTAACAGAGAAGGACTAGAAAACACGTGCATCCAGGGGGCCAGATGGGCAGGAAAGAGAAGCGCCTCGCAGCAATCTGCAGCTGGAGGGTCCCCCCCACCGCCATGTCAACCCTAGGAACAGCTCTGGGAAAAGGGGTGGGGGGTGAGACCAGAACTGAGTTTATGTTTCTGCCACCTCTTAAAAAAAAAAAAAAGCACTCTTGAAATAGAAATTTTTTAGTTAACGGAACATAAATTTATATTTCTTGCATACCTGAGTCGTGGACATAAGATTCCCTCCTGCCTGCTGCATCAGACGCTAATAAAATGAGTAACGGCGGCATCCCATGATATTTTATGATAAACAGCAAAATGGCTTGGAGTAGTGGGGGCCCGATGTGCTTGCACTTCAGTTTCTTACAGTTCCAGCCACTAGCCAGGATGACTTGGTTCCAACCTAAAGATCACGTGCACAGTCGTGAATATCTCAAATTTAAGGCATTTTGAAATAGGGCAAAGAAGTAGAGTTGCCAGATTTAGCAAAACTTTTTTTGCCCCATGCAACGTTTACAACATTGAGAACAAACTGATACAAAAAATTGTTTGCTGTTTTTCTGGAATGTAGCTTTAATTGGGGGTCCTGGATTCTATCTGGCCAGCCTAGAGACAATGGGAGCTTGCTTAGAGGTGAGTGGGGTCCATTTAGAGCTCTCCCGGTGCGCCCTGACCTGGTTAACAGAGTCCCCACTCTTCCCCAGAAATCCTGCCAAGGCCTAGCTGGAAGCAGCTGGACGTACCAAGGTGAGGAGCAGCAGGAATGTCCGTGGGCTCAGCAGCTTCCGGAAACGTCTCAGGCTCCACCCCCACAGGTTGTCCATTTGCTGTGAGAAGTTTAGGAATGCCTCCTGGCCTAATGGAAAGGGTGCGGGTTGTGACAGCAGTCAGATCTGTGCCACCGTCAACCAAAGGTGGTGGCCCTGTGTGAATAGCTCACCCTTCTCTGTCAGACTGCTCCCTGAAAGAGCTGTGGCAAGGACTGAAAGCAATGATGGAAGGCGGTCAGCAGGGCGCACAGCTGACAATAAAGAATGGTATCCTTTCACGCGCTTAGTCACCTTGTAAGATTGTAGGGACTTTAAATCATTTTCCTCGGGCTCTTCCTGGCCTCTGGAAGATCTTACTTGTTATCTAGGAACACAATTTATCCCTTTGCAAGGTGAGGACACGGTCATTTATACTTTTTCTGGGTACCGGGGCCAGGGATTGAGCTCAGGTCCTTATACGTGGTACTGAGCTCGGGACCTCATTCGTGGTACTGAACTCAGGACCTCATTCCTGGTACTGAACTCGGGACCTCATTCGTTTACTGAGCTCAGGTCCTCATTCATGGTGCTGAACTCAGGACCTCATTCGTGGTGCTGAACTCAGGACCTCATTCGTGGTGCTGAACTCAGGACCTCTTTCGTTTACTGAGCTCAGGTCCTCATTCGTGGTACTGAACTCAGGACCTCATTCGTGGTACGCCAGCACCCAACCACTGGAACTATACCGGCTTCCCTAGACTACACATTTAAACTGCCTCTTTTATCTTGGTCTTTCATACTAAATAATTTACTTACATTTAAAGAAAGGAATGGTACCCTCTGTTGAGGAATCAGTAAATTTTACTCACAATTCCTAGTAGAGTTTTCTTATCACAATCCCATGGAGCTGGGGAGTGGTGACAATACTGGTTTATTGGAAGATTTTATTGTCTGCCTGACAGATTGTTTGAAATGGAAACCAAAAACTTAAAGGCATTTACGCAATACTTATTTCCAAAAGGGAATTTATCTGCATATGTTCTTATGCAAAATACTTTCAAGTAAAGAGTACAACCCCATTTTTACTTGTCCCTAAATTTTAGGACATAAGTCATCATTTTTCTATCTGAAGAACACCTTTGTTGGATGCTGTTCTGAGGGTCTGCTTTGAAAGGACATATCCTTCCTTCCTTTAGTCCACAGTTCCTATACCGGAATAATCTCTCAGGGAAAGCACTATCTTGAGCTGATTTCAAAAAGTGATTTTTCCATTTGCCTTGGACACTGAAATTAGTATATGGTTTGAGGTAAAAATAATTTGTGCTTAAAAGGAAAGGGGCCATTAAAAGTGTTTTAACAACTAAATATCATTTTAAAAATTTTCATTTCAAGAATTTTTCAAGCACATGGAAAACATTGCATAACAAAGTTATTGAGGGAAACAATGAATTGTAGAACCTTCCATGAACATCCATTCATCCATTCAGTAGACATTTACCCAGTTGGTGCCTGGTGCTATGGACATAGAATGTTAGGGAAACACGTAGTAGCTATAACGAAAGTCTGTTATTTCCAATGTATTATTTATTCGTTCTTCATTATTTATGATGCTAGAAAGCGATACTCTGCACTTCAGTGACACCACTCACACAAGGTACCACTCACCTCTTCACTTATTTTACAGCTTTTGAATTTGGTCAACAAGGAGGGAATCTGGACCCAGAAAACTCACTTATGCAGAGCAAATATACCAGAGGTGAGTTCAAATCAGCCAAGAAATACCTGGCAAAGTTTTTTTAATCCTTTCAGAAATGGCTAGTCATGGCTATTTGCCTGAATTTTAAAGATGTCCTCCCCGTACTCCTGTCAGCCTTACTCTCTTCCCTCTTTCCTTCTCTATCCTGCTGGCATATATAGGAAGGATGCAGCGAAAGTTGCTGGAGAAATCTAAAACAAATGATCTCACCTGTCCTGTTTAGAGCTGCTGTTGAACCGGCCACTGTCCTTTTCCTCAGCTTGAAATTAGGACAGAATTGGTCGAAGAACTTGTTTTTCCTCCATCCCGGTTTTTAAGACTTTTCAAAGGACCTGATGGAAAGTTAGTGATGGAGCAAACGGAGGGGGAAAACCAGCTCAATTTTTGTTTGTAAACCAAAACCAAACCTTCACAGGAGGAAGACACCGGTAGCAGAGGAAGCAGAGCTGCACAAGTGGCCCATGGGATAAGTTAAGGGAGAGACATATCCACGGCTTTCTCCTTCCCACTTGCTGCCTCTTAGGACTCCTTTGTAGATCTGTCTTATCCCCGCCCAGGAGCAGGTAACTGCCATTCTGCCAGGGTTTACTTAGTGTGAGGAGACAAGGTGTTAAACTCTTCTTAGCAAGGATGAAGCCAAAACCAATCATTGGTCCTAGCACCTGAGCTGAAAGGAAAAGGCCTAAAACTAGGTGCTTCTTGTAGGAAGTATCAGTTACTGCTGACTCACTGGGGGTCAAGGTTTTCTGACCAAACAAGTGAAAAAGAGGTTTAACTAGCATTAATTTAAAGCCGTGAAGGGGTGGCTTGGGCTACATGGTGACTGGTGGACGTTACTGGTGCTTGGTTGTGGTTTCTGCTTTGTTGCTCTAATTCTGGGCATCATATACATGGTGGAACCTAACTTTTGAGTGTCCAGCTGGTTTCCTGTAGCTGTGGGCGGTGTGGTTAAGTAAGTTTAACTAACTGTCTGCAGTTGCCTTTTGTCTGGCAATCCTGGCTATACGATAAGGAATGAAGAAAGGTCTTACTCACTCAGATTTGCTTTGGAGACAATATGAAGAGATTTTGTCTTTTAAAGAACCATATTTTTGGTCTCTCATGAAATTGCACAGTCCTTATAATGGACTCAAACAAGGTGAGCTATTTTGAGGCCCTAAACCATAAGTTGTAGGTGGCTTAAAACCCTCTTGTTAACCCACCATCATATTTGGTTAATCGCTCTGTTAAAATCTACTCTGCTACCTATGGTAAATAGGGTGTACCAAATCCAGATTTTTCATTTCAGGTAATAGACTAAGTTTCCTTTGAAAAAAGAGGTGAATGAAAAAAATTTTTTAAAAGAAGGCTTAAATTCTTTTTTTTCCCCACTTTAGCTGTGATCAAGGTAAAATGTGCCAAGTGGCTGCTGGTTCATTAGCTCTTATTTAAGCAGTGGTTGTTAAAGATGAATGAGGAATAGGGATTCCCAAGCCTGCTCTTTACTGAAACTTTGGTTACCTCATCCTCTTGCCTTCATGCATAAATGACCATGTGAATAAACATGTTTATATTTGGCCTAGAGGAGAGGAGGGGTGTGTGAGCATTTTCAACACTGGTTTTTATTTATTGTATTTCACAACTTTCTAGGCCTTCCTTTTGTAGGAGTTAAAAGGAACTCTAAGGAAAAAAAAAAAGAACTCTAGGGGAGCAGATGTGGCTCAAGTGGTTGAGCACTTGCTTCCCCTATGGGAGGTCCCGGGTTCAGTTCCTGGTGCCTCCTAAAAACAAAAAAGACAAACAACAAGCAAACAAATAAAAAAATCAACTCAGGGGAGCCAATGTGGCTCAGTGGTTGAGCACCCACTTCCCACTCACGAGGTCCAGGGTTCGTTCCCTGGCCCTGGTACCCCAAAACAAAATAAAACAAAAACCCTTTAGGTGCATTGATGACCAACTTCAGGGAGTCTTTAGACTAAAGGATCCATTATTGTTACCAAATTTAACTTCCCCAGAAGTGATTTTTGGAGAAAGCACTGTCCCTGAATTGGGTTTTGAGTCCATAGTAGTTATTGGAGAAGTCGAGCTACTAGCAGAGGGTTGCTAGTTGCTTTGATGATTTGTCAGGTAGAAAGCTGCTCTCATTCATGCTCTACAGTTAAGGACAGTGAAGTCTATAGATTTTACGCCAAGTTGCCTGACCTCTTACCTAGCATTATAGATACGGGAAGCTTACCCAGTCCCAAGAATATTCCCTCCGATATTGCCTGCTTGCTTTTCCTACCTTAAAATGATTATGTGAGAACTTCAGAAAGAGAAAAACCATAGCAATGCTGGAGAAGTAGATTATCTCTTCCCATAATTTCTCTCTGTTGATAGCTTCTTGGAGTATGAATTTGGTTATTCTACATCCATGTTTCTGTTTGTTTGTTTCTCATGAGCTAATTCTAAAAGAAAATATGTACACACAAAGAAGGATATATGAGAATTAGCAAAGTGCTCAAGTATCTATACTCAAGTATATTTCATTAACTCACTAATATTTAGTTACAGAATCATAACATTTCAGATATCCTTAATAAGCTCTGGTGACTTGGTTCATTTTTTAAATAGCATTTCTCAAATATAATGTGCACCTGAGTCACCTGGAGATCTTGTGAAAATGCAGATTCTGATTGAGTGGGCCTATGATAGGCCAAAGATGCTTTATTCTAGCAAGCTCCCAGGGGCTGCCAATGCTGCTGGCCAAAGAGGTGCAAGGGGCTAAAAGACAGTGTTTAAAGTTGGTAGTACAGGCTTTCCTTGGGGGTGGGGGTGAAGAGGGGAGAGTGATGCGTATATTGGGGTTGTTTACATGTTATGATCTGATGAATTTGAGTATTCTTTACAAACGATTTTAAAAAACTAAAAGCTTGGTTTTGAGTGTCAGCACATTGAGTTTTTGTCTTGTTGTCTTTTTGAGGTACCAGGGCCAGAGATTGAACCCAGGTCCTTTGTCATATGTGGGAAGCCTGTCACTCAACCACTGAGCTACACTGGCTCGCCTGAATTGTTGTTTTTTGTTTGTTTACTTGTTTGTTTTGTTTTTAGGAGGTATTGGGTTTTGAACCCGGACCTCATATGTGGGAAACAAGCGCTCAACAACTTGATCTACATATGCTCCCAACACTGATTTTTGTAAACATTATAGTTTTACACAGCTTGCGACCTTAATGATGAGTCCAGTTTCCTAATGTAACTGATAAATTATCTTTTAAAAAAACTACAATTAAACTAAACCAAGCTCATGGATTTGTTGTATAGGATGGGTCAATAGCATGTTTGAAAAATCCCTGTCAGTTGGAATTATTTAGATGAATTAGTGTTACATGCTTGGTGGATATATAGTACACCTTAAGAGAATTCAGTAAAATGGTAGAATATAATGTTTTACACGTTTATATGCTGACATATACTAAATGCTTATATAGTAGGCTCTCAATAAATATTTGTTTTTTGAAACTGACATATAGTAGGCTCTTAACAAATATTTGTTTTTTAATGATGGTTCATTGACTGTCTTAAATGTTAGGGTGGAACTGGCCTTCCTGCATTTGGTTATTATTTCATACAATAACACTGAATTTCCATTCAAGATTAATGACTTTTTTTGAGGAGGGGGAGGTAGCAGGATTAAACCCAGAGCCTTGTATGTGGGAGGCAGGTGCTCAACCATTGAGCTAACTCCGCTCCCAAGATTAATGACTTTAAAATATGCCCTAAGTAATGGAATGTATAAAAACACATATATTGAATCGCCTAGGATACACTGCCATATGTAGTCAGGATAAGGAAAGATCTTCTATGGCATATTAGAATCAAGGGACATATGTAATCAAAATTTGATTATAATAATTCATTTTGTCTTAACTATTACTTTACTCCCAAAAGATAGAGAACACAGCAAGTTAGTGAAAATGCATATTTTATATCTTTTATATCTTTAAATATTTTCCCACTGTCATAACCCTTCTTCCTCTAAAATACAATTTAAAAAAACCATAGCTTTCTAGAATCCCACTTTGGTCTGTTCCATTTTTATTTAATTTCTAGTTGAGATTGAAGTGTAAAATAGAACGAAGAGTTAGTGCTTAACTGGTACAGAATTTCTGTTTGGGGTGATGGGTGGAGGTGATGGTAGCACAACATTGTGAATGTATTTAACTCCACTGAATTATGTATCTTAATACGGTTAAAAGGAGAAAGTTTAGGTTGTAAATATGCTACCAGAATAAAAATTTAAAAAGAAACAGAGATTTTTAAAAAAACCACACTAGCTTCTAGTTATTTTTCTATCTAATGAAATGCTCAGCAGTAATTATCATGAGAAAATGTGGGTGGAAGGGAGATCTAACTAAAGATCCTCTCGAAATATAATTCGTTTCAATAGACAGGATAGCAGACATCTCATTTTGTGTTGGTTAGGTAAAATAGATAAATAAAACTTTCCAACTCCTTGAAATTGTTGTCTTTAAATATTTCTCTGGCCATTTGGATAATATATGATGGTATTTTTCAATACAGGTTGGGCCTGGACTAAATAGTATTCCATTTATAATTAGTGAATATTCCTTATCTATCAGAGAAGGGCCAGCAGTCTTTCTATCTGCTAACTTGTAATTGGCAGGGGGTAACCCTAAATATGGGGGAAAATAAAGAAGTTTATTTGGCGAGAGAAACTCTTGTAGTTAATAGGCTTTTCGTAAATAAAAACCCCATCTGTTTTGGCAAAAACAAAAACAAACAAACAAACAAAAGCAAAATTAGGTCAAGGTTTAGGAAAAGTGAAGTTGATCTAATCTTGATTTTCAACTTGGTTACTGAAAAGGGATTCCTGTCCTTCACCTTTTTATGTTCTGCCGCTTGGTCTAAACACAAATAGCTGTTAGTTTTCTCCTTATTCCACACAATAGTCTTTAGTCTCTGCGCTACATGTTGAGTTCTACTGACTCTGTTAACAGAGCCTGAGATTTAGAGGCCTGATATACAACATCCTTACACCCAAAGAGCCCTGCAAGTGTTCTCTTCACTCCCATCCTACAACATACCCCCAAGCTGGAAGGATTCCCTGCATCCTCAGGTGATCCCAGGCCAGATACTTGAGTCTGCTCTAGACAACGGCTAACACAGTGCACAGCTAGGCAAATGTCTATTCTCTTTATGTGATAAGGCAGGACCAAGACCTTCAGTGTGGAGGTCAACAGAGAGATGACTCTAAAGAATGGAGTTTTCAGCTGAACTGGAAATCACATATTATATATATATATAAACGTTATAAGTGGTAGGTGGTGTTTTAGTTTCCTAGGCTGCTCAGAACAAATACCATGAAATGGGTCAAGTTAAACATTGGGAATTTATCTGCTCACGGTTGGAGTCTAGGATAACGTCCAAATCACGGTGACACTTTCTTCTTGAAGACCGGTTGCCTGTGATCCTTGGCTCCTCTGTCACATGGCAAGTCACATGGTGGCATCTACTGGTCTCTCCCTTTTCTTTTCATTGATTTCAGTTTCTTGCTTCTGTGGCTTCTTCTCTTATGTCTGAATTCATTCTGTTAATAGAGAACTCCAGTGAGAGGATTAAGATCCATCCTGATCGAGGTGGATCATTCTCTAATTGACGTAGCCTTATCAAAAGATCCTACTCACAATGTACTCACACCCACAGGAATGGGTCAGATTTAAGAACATGTTTTTCTGGGTTACCGACAGCTTCAATGGGTTCCTAAATTGGCCACAAAAGTGGCACAGTGATGGCAAAGGCAACAGTAAGGGCTTTGGGATAAGGAATAGAGAAATCATTTCAAATTTCAACTCTGCCACTCATGAGCTCTGCAATTTTTTAAAATTATTTTTTTATCCCCTTAGCAACTCAGTTTCCTCATATGCAAAATGAGAATAATAATTCCTCTCAGGATTGCTAGGATTATGCAAGAATCTTTAGATAACACTATCACAGGGATTTGCTCATGAGGGATTGGTTCATGAGTGCTTTATCATGGATGCTAAATAATTTGAGAAATATGACTTTGTTACACAACTTAGAAAAGGAATACATTCAGGTCAGGAGAGGTTAAACTTGTTTAGCTGTATTTATCATTGCATATTTATTACAATTTAAAAGTGGACACAATTGGCATTGATTATAATTGGATATTGATTGGGTAAATAAGCTATAGTATATAGAATGCTGCTATATAGTCTACATGCTGAGGATATAGTTGTGGGCAGAAAATCCTTTTCTTCTTGGAGGGTAAAATCTAGGTGGCAGCAGGTAGAAAGAGTTTCTATTAAAATATACTCGATGAAACAACCCAAAACATAAAATCACTTCTCAGAGGCGTCTCAAAGTTGTCTAGGCCTAAAGATTAATGGTAACAAAAGTTACTAATGGAAGGAAAGGATGACAACAACAAAAAAAAATTCAAAAAACAGTTCATAGTACAAAATTTATAAATGTAGGTTACAATTTTATAACATGAATAATAATATCTCATAAGGTTTTTAGGAGATTAAATTCTGATATGATATAAAGTGCTTAATAATAATTACAAAGTAATAAGTATTCCCTTCCTCAAAAACTTAATTACTAAAATGGCTGGAGGGGTTTCACCAACCTCTGTGATTGTTCCCTGGCAGTTGATGTTTTTTTCCCCAAGTTATATAGTATCTCTCAGGGAAGTATTCAATAATTATTTGTATGTTTGAATGCAAGTAGATTCATAATTTTCTTTAAAGCTTTACAATCAGAATAATTTATTATAACCTTTTCTACTCCTAGTAATTCCTAACATGTATGAGATGTGTTCCAAAAAGGTGTGAGTTAGTGATTTGAAACTCTAGACTACATTTCAGCACAGAAACAATGTTATTTTAGAATGCCAAACCATGCACAAGAAGTTACTTCACCCTTTAGTGAGGCTGATACTATTTCGGGGTAAAATTGGGCAGTGGGAAGTTTTGAATGCAGTTTTCTCTACCCTTATTCCTTTTCTGCTCTCAAGGTACCTGGGAAAGCTTTCAATAACTCAATCACATCAATGTGGGGCTAATGCATTATTGTTCTCTCAAATATTGTTTTAGTCCAAAGGAATAAAATAAATATGAAATAGGATAATCAATGGAGAGCAAGGCCAAGCACCTCAAATCCCACCAACCTTCTGAAGTTTTAAGTTTGGCTCAGTTCCTTTGCACATCTCTTCCTTTAAAGCTTGAATGTGAAAGCTGTCCCACACATCAAAAGACATCCAAGAAAGGGGAGTGGGATTATTTTTGAGCTCCAGGTGGTCCACTGTCATGTACTGGAAATTTTGAGTCTGGTAGGGTGAAAAGGGAAATGGGATGTGGCTACAGTTCAATCTCCGATATTTGTAGCCCAGTTAAGAGATTTCAGGTACAGGTCCTCGCTGTGAGTTAGCTTATCAGGAATTACTTCACTCTGCTTGTCTACCTAGCTAAGACTTACCAAAGAACAAGACATCAGTTTAGGAGAGGAAAAGCGCTGGAGAGAAAAAAATTGTCCTTAAGAAGGAGGAGGTGCTTCAGGTGGGAGAGCAGGCATAGCTAGGGAGTGTAGAGGTGAGTCCAGGGTAGAAGGGAGCAAGCCGCTACGAGAAGGGGGAAGAAGAGAAAGTAGATTAATTTTGTTTTTAGTATTTGGAAACCTTTTAGTTTGGTAATTATGGCCAGAGGTGCCACTGAAAACCATTTTCTCTGTAAGCCTATGCCTGGTACAGCATAGTTCTTTAAGATGTTGAAAGTTACTACAAGTTCAAAGGTACTCTAAGTTTGGTGTCACAGTTTCACTTACATGATTTATATAATGATATGAGTTGCAGAGGTTGGTGGTGGAGATTGTATAAAAATAATGGATCTAATTATTTGTTTCTAACAACCTGGCTGATATTAGAATGCTTTCTAGATAACAATTATTCTGAGCTAGATTTTTAAAAATGAGCTATTTTATATATAGAAATCCTTTCGCCAGAGCCACCACCCTGTTGAAATACATAGTCATTCTACTTGCAGATGAGGAAACTGAAGCTTAGAGGATCAATTATTTTGGGGTGGTTACCTGGCTAGTGTACAGTACAACGTTTATTAACTGTGATAGATTTGAAACTATGTCTATTTGATGCTAAAGTTACTTATGTGCTTTAAAACCAATTGTCCCAAAATGATTTTTTCACAATACATTTTTTTCTCTCTAATTATTTGGGTGCTTGTCTCAACTCATAAAAAGTTTGGTTTTAGTCCTTGGTTTTGACTGCTCAGCTCTGTGTCCTCGGACGCGCCACTCAAATTCTCTGGACCTCGGTCTTGTCCGTTGAACAGGGCTGGACCACGTGAGCATCCGGAAATTTCTAACGGTCAACTGCAAGAATCTCTACCCTTGCCTGGATTGTGTCTTTAAGCCTCACTTATTCATACCTTTTTATTGGGAGCAAATTTTGTATTCATTTATTGCTGAGAATATACCATTTACCTCTAATGTGAGCTCTCAAAGTAGTTAATAAGTACATTTATTACATTCCTTCTATGCCAGGAAACACACTAAGTGCTCTACATAGATGGTCGCGCCAACTTCTCACGGCAGCTCAATAAAGTGGACTTCACCATTCCCATTTTAGAGAGGAGGAAGCCAAGGCTTAGGAGGTTTTGATTTACCCAAGGTCAAACAGCTAGACAGTGGCGGAGCCAGAATCCCAGCCCTTTAGTGTTTGACAACAAAGCCCTTATTTGTTGAGTCATTAATGAATATTTTTCAGTTCTGCTTTAGGCCTAAGGATCATCGACATTGCTTTTTCAACCACAGGCTTCTGTTTATTCTTTTTATAAGATATTAAGTTCCTGTCTTTGATTTCACTCTCTGCCCGTTTAACCAACTGATGGGGTTGGAGAAATAGAGTGGGAAGGAGGCTGTTCCTATGTGTCTCTCAAGAGCCCAGATTACAAGTCAACCCAGGGCAGGAAAAGGAACGGGCGCCCTGGCTTTGTGCTTTTGCTGCGCTGCAGTGATCTCCCTCCCCGCCTTCCGTTCCGAGACCCCGCTTTCTTCCGCTGAACTACGTTTCCCAGCGCGCTGCGCGCCCGCGGGCTCACCCAGCCCTTCCTTCCTCCTCGCCTATCACCCGGTCGCGGCGTGATGACGCGCAGGCGTCGGGCGCTGACGGGTGACGGCGTTCTGGCTCGCGACCGCGGCCTTAGCGGCGGTAATAGGCGCAACAGCGACGGCGACGGCGACTGCAGGGACGACGACGGCGGCGGCGGGGCGGGCGCTGAGCGCAGAGGGGAGGGGTAGGCGGGTGGCGCCGGCGGCTTGAGCTGCGGCAGCGACGGCTAGGGCGACGGAAGAAGACTCCCCGGCGGCCGGCGGGCGAGCTGAGGCCTGAGTGGCGCGCGGAGCCGCTCGCGCTGTCCTCTGCGGCCGATCTCCATAGAGACCGTGACATACACAGAAGGCGGGGGTCCGCGGGAGGCTGCCGGACGGGAGCCAGCTCCTCGGCCTCTGCCGCGCCACCCCCTCCCCCTCTGCCAGCGCGCACACTCGCTCCGCTGCTGCTCGCAACCTCGCGGTCCCTGGCGTGCCTGTGCCCCGCTGTGTGGCTAGTGCGGCCGGACACTTGGGCCGGGGCCGGGCGGGAGGGGCTCTAAGGCCGCCGCCTCTGCCTCTCCCGCCCCCCTTACCCGCCCCGGAGCGGGAAGCGGCGGAGCCTCCGCCATGGCCTCGGGAGCCGGAGGACTAGGAGGGGGCGGCGGCAAGATCCGGACGCGGCGTTGCCACCAGGGGCCAGTTAAGCCTTACACGCAGGGGCGACAGCAGCATCAGGTACGGGACCCCGACGCCGCGGTGGCCTGGCGGGGTCGGGGGCTCGGCGGGAGCGGACAGGGCGTTGCGGGGCCGCGGCTCCCCGCACTCGCCGCACGTGGAGCGGACGGGAGGGCGAAAGGCAGGCCCCAGCGCGGCGGCGGGAACGCAGGCCGCCAGGGTGGCGACGGGAAGTGGGCTGAGACAGGCCCAGCCGGGCGGCGCACACGTGCGGCTCGGACCGCCTCTTCCCTAGCCCTCCCGGCCAGGGGCTTCCCCGGGCTTGCGCAGGGCGGGAAAGGAAATTCTAGGCCCACGGTACGCGCGTTTCCTTTTTTTTTCTTTTTTTTCTTTTTGGCGAGGATTGGGGATTTGGGGGTATTACGTCCTTTTGAGGAGGAGTGGCCGGTCTCCCGCGTTTCAGAGTAGGTGGGGAGAGGGTGCTGGGGTCGCTGTTACCTGGAAAACGGAATGCCTTAGGCTCAAGTTGTTCGTTAATTCTCTGTCTACCCCCGCCCCTGTCTCTCCCCGCTCCGAGAGCTTTGGCTTAGATATTTTTTCCTTAACGGTATTATAGTTACTGTGGCACTGGGGCATTTTGAAAGTCCCTCTCCACCCTTACGTCTTTTCTCCGCAGCGTGACCCCCCCACACACACCCTTTTTTTTTTTTTATCTCTTTTCCTTTATTTTGGAGGCTAGAGTTGGCCATTCTCCACAGTTGACCAGGACGCCAGTACTGATCTCATGCATAAAATATTTTAATATTATGGCGTGTGTTCTAGAAGTTTAGGTACTTTTGACGCTCCGGAATGTTGGTGGTCTTATAATTTAACCACCGTCTGCACTTGTGGGTGTTAGAAATTATGAAAAGTTTAGCCTGATTCTAAGTGAGATTTCTTTATAAGAAAATTCTGTTTTTAAACGTTATTTGTTCCGGGGTGGAACAGGGAAACAAAAGTCTATTTTAATAAAGCCACTTATAAAACTTCTCAGTGATACTGAGGTGGGAAGTGTGTGTCTTAAACTTGTTTGAAAACCAAAAGTATAGTAAAACTAAGACGATTTATCATTACATGCTATTAAGCGTAGACTTCGTAGATGGCTTCATTTTGGATGATGATGAATATTGAACATTTTAACATATTCCTTACTGGTGGTGCTAAATTGTATCATTAAAAACCAGCAGATTTTTACAAGTGAAGATTTGAGGGAAATTTTTTGTGCAGTGAAAATTGTGCTTTATACATTAAGTATTTTTCTACTAATTGTTAAAAGGCTTAGGCATTACTATTATGTCCCACCAGGTTTTCCCTAAATATATACAGAAAGTTCCTGGTTTTCAGATTTCTTTGTGAGGAGCAGGAGTGCTTGGGAGTCGATTTAAGATTAGAATTCATGTCTCAAGCCTGACCATTTAACCTAAGCCTTTTTTTTTTTTTTTTTTTTTTTTTGTGGAATTGAAGTTAGATAAACATGATTTCTGTTTCAAGACTAGATGTCTTTGAATACTTTTTTAGATCTCCTTGAAAGACTATTTCTATATATGTTTGTGTGTGTATAGTTTTGAAAACAGATGAATGGATGGTCTGGACAGTGTTCAGAAGGGAGTTAATATACTGGAGGCGGCAAAAGTTATATCACGGCTTATTTTTAAATGTAATTAGATAAAAGTCTGACTTTGGGGGCGATGATACCTTAACAATATAACATACCTAGGATCCAAACTGCCTTAGAGCTGATAGGATTTCAGACTGTAGCTTTAAGCTTCAGATCTTGAAAACTTATTGTCCCTATCTAAAATGCTCTTGGATTCTTGCCCCAGTTTAATTTAAAAAGAAAATACATTTTAGCTTTTGAATTGGGACTAAAACTGGGAGTTTCTTGTGCAACACTGTACATATTATTTAATATTTGCAAATCTACCAAAGAGAAGTATTCAGATATATATTAAAGAACACTCTCCTTTAATGTATCTAACAATGAGGACTTTCCTTTAGTCCTTAGTGAAACTTTTGGGGAGTACCTGCTTGCTGTCTTCTGTCCTCGGCTGTCAACTGGATGTTTTGCAGCAGCTGCTGAGTCATCATGAATAGCAAGGAGCTTCATGACATAGCATGTTTTATACTAATGTTATTGGATTAAGTGTCCAAGGTTTCTGGGCAAAATTGAAGTTTTTGGTTGTGTGGTAGAGAGCTGGAACAAGAACGAGAGGTCTGGCAATATTAGTTAATGGATGCTTGCCATTGCTTGTCTTGCCAGCCAGCTAGCACAGTCAAGCACCTGAGACTTGCATGTATTCAATTGACTTGTAATTTCCTGTTTTCACTTCTGGTTGAGCTCTTCTGGGAAATACCTAAAGCTTAGCATTTTCTCTTTTTAACTCCTGATCTTTATGTAAACTGTTGTCATTGCTTGAAGTTGCAGAACCAAAAATCCATTGTTTTGGTCAACTAACTGAAGGGTAGTAATGCTTAAGAATTACAGAAGCCAAAGTGAAGAACAGACTTGAATAATGTAAGTTGTCATTTGCACTGGCTTTCCCTGCCTCCCCGTCTTAGCCTAGCTGCATTTAGGAAATGGTGTCCTTTTTCTAGTTGGGAGTGAACAGGTCACTAAAGAGGATGTGGTTCGTTCTTATTACCTGTTCAGTCTCCTTTCCCATTTCCTTTTTGAGCAGACTTGTCAGGCCCAGAAAGACAAGAAAGCTCTGTGGAGAGGTCAAGTTGCTTTTATTATAGCCACCACAAAAAACTTTGAGCGGGTGGGCAAACCTGAACCTTGCCTCTTGAAGAATCTACTGCCACCTCCTGGTGAGAGGGAATTACTTATTTCTGCCCTTTTTTGGGGGTGTGCGTCAGAGGTTTGGCTTCTGGTTTGAAGCTAAGGGAATCCATTCATTTTTGTCCTCATAGATATAGTTTTCATCCTGCGAGTCACTTCCTGCATTTAGCTATTTACAAAAAGGGAAATCAACAGTTTAGCTTCAGGGATCGACAAACTTTTTCTTTAAAGGGCTAGATAGTGAATATTTTAGGCTCTGCTACTTGTGGTTTCTGCACATTCTTTTATTTTTACAACCCTTTAAAAAATGTAAAAACCATTCTTAGCCCAAGGACTGTATGAATACAGTATGAGGGGTGAATTTGTCCCACTGGCCATGGTTTGCCAAACTGTGGTTTATATGGTGGTATAGCGTTTGTTTGTTTTGGTAGCTTCTAAGTGATGCATTGTCCCAAACAAGTAGGTTCTGCCTGGCATCTGATGACTAAAGAGTATTCTTATTTTTGAAAAGGGAAATTGAGAGGTTGAATATTTATTAACTCATTCCAGAGGTCACTAAGTAGTTTTGACTTTTATTTTGTCTTTTTCTTTACCCTAGGTGTTTAATACTATCAGTGGAGATAGAAATGGAAATAGTTCATAGGAAAATAGTATACTATAATAGTGTGCTATAATGGAAACACACTGTCTGGGTTTGAACCCTGTTCTGTGATTTGGACACATTATGTAAATTCTCTGATTTACTTGTCTATAGAGTGAAAATTGTTGTGGGGGTTAAATGAGAAAATATAAGTAAAGCGCTTAGAACAGGGCTTGGAATATATAGTAAGGACTCATTCCACATTGTTATGATTAACTAGGACTGTGATTTAAATGCCTTTAAATTGTCTTTGGACTTTTGCTGCCTTTTAGTCAAGATTTTTTTCCTTTCTGTGCTCAAGTTCAATCCTTTATAGGTGCATCTTGCATCTAAGGACTTTGTTTACTGTGTGATGAGGCCAAACCTTAAACTTACTACCCTCTAAAGTACTTATTTTTCTTTGCTTTTCTTTTTTTCTTTTTCTTTCTAAAGCATTTTCTTAGTAGAAATACCAGTCATTTAAGTGGGCAGGGGGAAAAAAAATCCAAGTATTAAATTGTTACATGTGAAGTAGGTTTTTTTCCTTTATGTTTGTGATGAGAGGTCCTTTGTTACCAGTTTTTCTAACATAAAAAACCTGGGTATTGTCTCCACTTCCTTGAAAGTCCCCTGATGAGGCAGGTGTCTATTGGTT
>PVKH010014130.1:0-7500 GCA_004027955.1 Chaetophractus vellerosus
AAAAAAAAATAAGAATACAGTTGAAAGCTTTTTTTTAAAATTCACAATAGAGTCATAGACAATATCATTTTAGAGAAAATAGGATCAATATAAACACAAGTCATAGGATGGAGCTCCACATAGGCTAATTTGGCAAGTGCCATACAGAAATACAAAAGCCCTTCTTTATATGTGAGGATTTCAATGTGAAGACTAGGAACTTCTATCTTTTTCTTATCAGTTGTCCACCAAGACTCATATCAGCTCACTTATGTTCAATAGAGTGCTGTTAGCTTTCCCACTAATCCAATTCCCTGTACATCCTTGGTATATATTCAATAGTGCTTGAATTGTGTTGCCCTCACAAATTATTTTCTGCCCACAAGACTAATAAATACACATTTAATTCTAACAAGACACTTGAAAGCAGTGTGTAGTGAAATTTCTGAGCCTCAAGAAAATGGGTCATGCAACCATGTTAACCCTCATGTTTTAATAATAAACTTGTAGGTCACAAAAATAAAAAAAAAATTTCTCAAGGTACAAGGTAGTCTGGCATGAAATGGTAGAAAGTATGAGATTAGAAATGAAGTTTGCAACACATTGTATGTACCTTGAGGCAGCGATTGGACAGGAAGTGCCGCCTGGCCAGGGGGGATGGAGATGAGTCCCTGACGCTGAAGGCTGAGCAGATGTTGCTGCTGCTGCAGTTGTTGCATCTGGAGAAGCTGCTGCTGGAAGACAAGCTGCTGGGCTGCCAACTGCTGCTGCTGCTGGTGGTGTCAGAAAACTCAACCCAGTAAACAGCAGAGAACAAGGTCTGCACAAACGGCCTCATGCAGAGAAATGCACCCCCCTTTCATTGCATCAGTGTGTTTCTGAATGGTCATCCTATGGTCATCGTTCAGGGGTAAAATGTGAGCATGTTCTAGATTTTAGGTTACGTTTCTCTCAAAAATTAAGCAAGGAACTTGCACTAAAAGAGTATCGAGTAATGTCTAGAGAAAGTACATAACAAAGGTTCAGATTTCCTTTAATCGGCTTATTACAGATGATAATAAATTTACCTAGGCTAAAAGAATAACACTTTATAGACACAGTCAACTTCAACAGCACTATTTTTTTTTCCAGTTGAGTAAGTTTGATCTGCAGAGGTCCATAGTATGGTCTCTAGTGATCTATTAGAAACTGGGATGCAGCCTTCACAGGACAAGCCTGTTAGCTCGCTCCCTCTCTCTCCCTCTTCTCTCGTTGGAATATATTAAAGCCAGAATTATGTTCAAGGCAAAAAAAAAAAAAAAAAGTACCCTTATTATAAAGAAAAGTATAACTTCCAATTTCATGAGGCATTACAAGACAAACCAGAGTTCTTTGGCTCGGGAGGGTATGAGAAGGTAGTCACACTTCAGAGAAAGACAAGCTGCTGTGGAAGACCTTTCCTTTTTAGTTTGGGAAAAAGAGAAACTTCTGATGCGCTCACTGGAAAACAGACTGCATAATGGAGCAAGTCATGTGGATTGCCCAAGCCTCCGGAGAAATAAGGGAGCAATTTCTATTCTGTAGTTGATGGCTGTCTGAAATTCTATTCACAAATCCAAACAGAAACAAAGCCTCAGGAGGTCAAAACTGTTTCCTGTACGTTTGCATAATGGGCAGCTTGAAGACAACGGCTCTGATACCTGCTGATCAATTTAACTACTTCAACATGTTTTGTTTGTATTATGTTTATATTTGATGCAGTTTGCTGACAAGTGCAAGCTAGGCCTGAGAAACCAGCTTGTCAGCTTGATTTATGAGCATATCAAACTGTAACTTTCTACTCGCCACTCCAAACCTACAGTAGCAGTTCATTAATCAGGGGCCTGTGACTTTGAAATCTGTGCTCAACCGGTTTCTCCCCTGGTCCCCCTACCCCTAACAAAAGGCTAAATGTGCATGCATGTTCTCTGAGCTGCATGACCGAGAAAAAGAAGGTTCCCTCACCAACTTCGAGTCTCAGTAAATACAAGATAACCAGTACTTTGTCCACCACACAGGTTGCGCTTTGAACACTGTGATGCATTAGTGAACATTAGACGGCAGCAGCCATGGGTTGTAACTCTCAAGTCCCATGCTACAAAAAAGGAGAGCATGCGAGTTCTACTGCCACTGTTATTAAGCTCAGTGAAAACACATGCTAAAGCATCTTTGCCAGCAAGAGCCTTGTTTGGGGAAGATCTGAGACCACGCTTGCTTCTCGACGCCCCTCCCCCACTCAAGCCATTCTGCATCACTGAGATAAGCGGACCCTACCTCTTTTGCTTGCTTTCCAGGGTGCTGCTGCTGCTGCTGCTGCTGCTGCTGCTGCTGCTGTTGCTGCTGCTGCTGCTGCTGCTGCTGCTGTTGCTGCTGCTGCTGCTGCTGCTGCTGCTGCTGTTGCTGCTGCTGCAAAAGCTGAAGATGTAACTGCTCTTGCTGTTTCTTGTAAAACTCTTGTAGTTGTTGCTGAATAAACCATTTTGACTTTAATAAATAAAGGCAAAAGTTTCATGTATTATAAATCTCCTAAACTCGTCTAGACTGGTCTATGGTAGCGTGTCCATTAAGACTCACCTCCCAAAACAAGGCAAAATACGCACTGGATTCAGAGGTAGCTCTACATACGTTCCCCCCCCCCCAAGACAGCACTGAAATTTTCCAATCCAGAATCCAAACTATCCTAAGCCAAGGGAGATAGAAAATCTGCATTCCAAGGGGCCAGAGCCAAATGCCCTCACTTTGGCAGCTTATGAAGATAGTTCACACTCTACTGCTTGCATAAGCCAAAATTTAGCTAGATAAAATCAGATGGCTCAACGCTTATTGGGAAAAAAATTAGTCCATCAGATGCACAGAAGAATGTCCGATTTAGCAATACAGGCAACTGGGCCACAGCAAATAATTAGCAGATGAAAGCAGAGAGTAAAATAATGAAATATATAAGAATTCAGGAAAAACACATTTCCTCTGTTACAAGTAAGTATATAGCATGAATTCCACCTAAATTACACTCAGGGCTCTAATAATGTACATATTAGGAACATTATTTTGTTGTTCAGAAAAGATAAATTTCATAAATTTGGGCCTTAGCTACCTGGCTTTAGTTCTAATGAGTAGACTCTTCTTTCATAAATGCAGTACATTTTGGAAAGGAAAAAGTGTTAATGTTACTTTATTGTAACAAAACGGCCATTTCAAATTTCATACTCATGTGAACTAAAAGGAGTGCTAAAGCGTTAGGAGTTTTAAAAGCAACAATTATACGTCTCTTTAGACTGTTTTTGGTAAGTCTACAAATCAAATGTACCTAAGCATTTGAATATTTAAATATTGATTTATCCGATGTTCAAATTGCGCCTCTCTCTGCTCTTATTCCAGACTTTAATGGATTTAAAAAGACTAACAGAACTAAATTTTTTTACACAGTTCTGCAATTAAAACGTTACATTTCTGTTCTATTATGTTGATAGGTTGTTCTTTGCAAATGGAGAATGAATTGTCAGCTATGCCCATGGCACTGTCAACATGGTGCACACCTTCTGAGCCAGGCTGGCACACCAAAGCAGGTAACACACATTACCTGCTGCAGCATGACTGCCTGCTGCTGCTGGAGCAGGGCTTGGAGCTGCTGAGGAGACAGGACTTGCTGCTGAAGGATCTGCTGCATTTGCTGAGGGGTGATCACCTGGGGAGTCATCATGGCCACTGACACTGGCACCTGGCACAGAGAGAGAGAGAGAGAGAGAGAGAGGGTGGTCATGACCAAAGGCTTGTCTGTGAGCCTAATTCATTCCTATGCATCATCTTTCACAAATTCTTACGCGAGGACACTGATTTTTATATAATAAATGTTATATTACCTAACTATGTAAGAATAATATCAAAGTACTTCAGTACTCAGACACTAGCTTTCCATAGGCAGCAGATTTCATCAGGCTCAAGCTTTATGTTCCACACCATTTATGTACTATGGGATGAGGTTTGAGTCTTGTCTAGCATAGGCAAAAGTAAACAATCACACAGCAGTGTTCTCAATACTTCAAAATTGACAATCTTGTGAAATCTTATCAATGTCACAATCCATAAAAGAAAGAGCTTTTGAAATGGTTTAAAAGGTTTCATTAAATATATATAAATATTAAGCAATTGGAAATAATATGTATATAAATATCTGTTATCTAAAAACTAGTAAAAAGCATACATGTAGAATACTTAGTCATAAAACACAATCACCATTTTCAAAATTATATATAAATATATATTGTGTATATAGTACGAAAAAACACATGTAGTAGTACATACTGTACATGAAGTCATTTATATAGTGTATATTGTACCAGAGCTACAAAGATAGGTCTTCCAAAGGAAGGAATCATAAGACAAATATTCTTTATATGTTCTTTAAATGTTTTCTTTTTTCAAGCTTCTTCATATGTTTTTGTTTTCAAGCTAATTAAACTTATACCAGGACATCCAGAAATCTAAATTTTACTCAAAGGTTATTCATTAAACTGCAAAAGACAGTATTTTGCTTGAAAGTTCCTTTCTACCATTTCATTTCTCTTCAAGATTTTGAGACTGAATGACACCAAAAAGAAAAGGATATAAGGAAGGAGAGAAAGATACAGAAGATACAGAGGAGAAAGAAGGAAGAAAGGGAAATATAGAGTAAGGAAAAGCTAAGGAGAAAGCCCTAGGTAAAGAAAAAAAAGAATGTGAAAAGACAGAAAAAGGATGGCAAGAGAGGTGAATGAGTGAAACCTTGTGAAAAAGAGCCTGACTTGTATTCTCAGTTGGGTGGCAGTTGCACTGTTTGAAGGCAATGCTTGCACTAACCAGCACATAATCAACTTTCAACTCGCCAAGTTTGCAACCTTTGGAAAAACAATCACTTTATTTCATTAGAAATAACAATTCACTTTTACTGTAAATAAAACTAAGTATTCATACAAATACTCCTTTAGAACAAATTCATGGGACATCATGAGTCTGAAAACAAAAAGAGATTAATAGAAAAGTTGCACAATTTATTTAAATAGTGATTTCTTAACACAGTTCAAACTTCCTGTATGGCATCTTATGTTATCAAGAAAGGAGAACTGATTAATGAAACAAAGCTTAGAAAAAGAAAAGAAGAAAAGAAATCCAAAGTGGATTAATTTCTCCCTCAAAAAACTTTGTGTTTAATACTGAAATATAGCTATGTCTTTTATAGCCCATGTTGACATTTTGAAACACAGATTAACTAGATCTAATTTCCTAACATGAAGAAAAAGAATTACACTATGACAGAAAGGAATCAGTGATTTTCAAAAATACTTCTGAACTTTTAAAAAACATATTAACATACTATTGATCACTGTATTTAAATTTATCATGACAGAAAATATTCTGAAACGTATGCTAGAAATTTCATTGACATGATGGGTTGCCCAAGTGTTCGCTTGTTTAAAAATTTAATGGCCAGTTTATTCAATTGCTTGTTTTTGATAAATAAATAAAATGGTTTGAACAAGCAGCTCAGAAAAAAATTATCTATCTACAAACATGCCTTCTCTTCCAACAATCATTTACCTCATACTGTCTCCAAATAACAAGGAACCAAAAACTGAAATGAAGGGACAAAGAATGACAGAAAAGCTAAACTTGGAAAAAGCTGGCATTCTATCTCTATATCTATCATCTCTCTCCCTCCCTCTCTCTCTCTCTCTCTCTCTCTCTCTTATCTAGCTAGCTAGCTCTATATCTTCCCTACGAAATCTGTCATGTGATGCGAAGCTTGCCACACTTCTCACCCAACAGCCCTTTGTCACTTTTCAGCATGTGGAGAATGTTCACTTAATTATCTTTATATGACAAGTAAAAGTTCTTTATGTGTAACTGGTGACAAATGCATTTTATGAGAAAAGTTTAATGAATGGAAGCATGACATAATGCACTGCAAGTTTACAGTCACATTTCAGCCAGTACATATTATATGAATAGGGCTTGTTGCTTTATGATACATTTGGCTTATAAGCAAAGTAAACAGGTTTTCTACCTTTGAATTCTTCACATGCTTCAGAGTCTGTTAGCCCTTTCCAAACGACTCTATTTTAGTCTTAAAAATGCTACTGGTTGGTGAATATTTCCCTTAAAACTAAAACTTCATGATGAAAAAATAACCATGACATCATTGTCATCCTAAAACCATGTACATTAAGTGCTCACATGCATGTGATGTTGCACACATTTTAACTAGAAAGTTAAGCCAACAAAACTAATTGAACACTCTACTTCCATAAGACATACACCAAAAGCACAAATTAAAGTTAATGATAGGTATAGGAAAGCACAGGTGCACTTCTTAGGGATTTCTAACATTACAAATAAGCTAATACTATTGCCTCTGAATCCATACATGTAAGCTCATTCAGGATAAAATATTTGAGGTTACTAAATACTTATTTTAATAAATAGGAAATTAGTTTTTCCTACAAAAATAAATGTTATACATGTTATGTGGACTACACCACATGCCATGTTTAGAAATTTTCAAAATGCAGAACATCTTTATTCTTAAATGTCTCATTTCAAGAGACATACTTCCTTTATTTTTCATTCATCACTGTAGTGACTCTTCTATTGCATTTCTTTGCTTCCACAAGCTATTTTAGGCTTTTATTGGCAAAAATGGAGATTAACTGAGTATAACAGAAAAATTGGAGACTATGTTACTTTATCAATATTTTAAAAAGGCAAAGCCAGCATTAGATTTCTAAATCTACAAATAACTTTCCGAAATATATATACATATATACACACATACATACAAACGTTTATAAACACACATATACATTAATAAGTTCAGTGTTAAGCATAAGAAAATATTTTCCACTAGTTATATAATTTTATTTTGTAAATATTCTAAAGAGGGACCAAAATTTCCATGTGTGACAGATGTAGGGAGGGAGAACTTAACTCATTTTGTTTTCTGTTTTCTAGTGAGAAGGCAAAAAACTCAGAGGGCACCTGGAGGGATATAAGAAAGCATATTACATGATGCAGGTATAAAATGAAATCAGAAGGAATAGATAGTTTTCAATACCATATACTGCATCAATTAAAATCTTTAAAAGTGAAAGAGTCAACTTTGGTTGGAGAGATCTCTCTTTTTTTCTCTCTTCGTATTTACTGTATTTACAAATCTAAAATTCGCCATAGTGATGAACCAAGGAAGAATTTCCCTTTACTTTAGGTAATCCTTATTTATTTCCTCAGTAGATGAATTAAGCATAAACCTAATGTGTTGCTCTGTGCACCAAGAAATACTGACTATTGGGACATGAATATAGGGCTGTGTATTCTGAAATGAGAGAAGAAAAATTCTGAAACTGCTTTGAACTGAGTCAAGATGGTAAAAGCCAAAAATATTTAGGGATTATCCTAGAATAAATAGGCAATGACTTTAGGATTTAAATATATATACATAGTAAATTTATTTATATTAAAATTCTAAATATA
>PVKH010014130.1:12500-16591 GCA_004027955.1 Chaetophractus vellerosus
TGGTCAGTTATTTGAAAGAGGTCCTTAAGGGAAAAAGAGAATAATATACCACCTATTTGGTCCTTTGAGCCAATATTTTGATAATCTGTTTAGTCACATTTTCAAGCATTATAGGTAACTGGATAGAAATGTGGAAAGAATAATTTGACCCAAAAGATGATTTAGTTTTTTTAAAAAAATGAATGTACAAATTTCACTATTGTAATTTTTAAACCACAATGACCTGACAACTTTTTTATAAATTAAAAAATGCCTAGTAACATTTTGTGAAATAGCACCAAATTCAATTCTCCATGAAGTTTATTAGCTATAAATTACTGTTGCTTTATTCTCTTTTACATTAATCTAATGCAAATTTAAGTTTCTACATTGAGAACAAATTTAAATCCAATATAAACTGTCACACTACCATGAAAACACAGTTAAACAAATTCTACTTATAAGATGTGTTAAAAAATGATTATACTTTACAGATGGAATCTAAGTGATAATACTGGACTTACTTATTGGAAATATGCCCTGGGTTTGGTTTCACACAGATAGCTATTTGGTGATTAGTGAAGATCACACAACTAGTATTCACAGTTTCTTTTCACAAGTGGCTATTTCTTTTTTCATACAATTATACCAAACCAGAGAGTCAAGTAGATAATGCAAATAAAAAGATTTCTTTTTATGAATAATGGTTAAAACAAATTAATAAATATATAGATAGCAAAAAGCCTGATTGCAGTGTCATGACAGCTTTGAAACCAGAAAAATTCAAGTTGAATCTCAAGTCTCTCACCTATTCTCTTTGTCACTCTGGTCAAGCTATTTAATTTCTCTGATACTCTATCAGTAAAATAAGGGTAAGAAAATCCATTTCATTCAGTTATTCTGAGGATAAAATGTGGTAATGCATGTAAATATATAACACAGAGTAACCACTCGAATTATCTTCCTTCCCTTTCGTCTTTACCCAGATGAAATTCTCCTTCAAGAGACTTAATTATATATAATAAATTGCCTCAGTTTATACAGCAGGAATACTGAAAGAAGCCATCCTACCTATAGTCTCTACTTAGATTTAAGATCTAAAAACATTAAAAATTTTAGGGATGTCACAATCTACACTGAATCCTGGGGGTTAGTATCAGAAAGTGAAAAAAACAAACAAACAAAAAAACCACTCCAAACCGAAGAGATACATAGTATCTATTAATAATATTCAGTGAGTGTATTTTTGCATTTAACTCATTTATTCAAAAGGAATATTCTGGTACAAAATATATGTTAAGCTAAATATTTTGTTTCTTTTGTTTGTTGTACAGCAGGTAAACTTGGTCTGAGAAAGCCTGTCCTTGTTAAAAGCCAACCCAGCCTCACAGGTAGCCTGAGAAAGGCTAACTTGTAGCAGGCACTCCTGGTATTTAACTTCGTTTCTAAATGTTTGGGTTCTAACCCTTGGTAATGGAACTCCTTGTGTCTCACACTCCATACCCTGTTTCTGGTTTCATTTATACTAATAATCCAGTTTACAGTTATCTAGGTTTTATCTTCCTCCAACTCAGGCTGTGGGTTCTAACCTTGTTTTCAACATCTGTTATATTACTTTCTGCTGAATAGACCCCTGGATCACTCATTCATCCAACAATTTTGCTAACTTCTAGGAATGAAGGTGAAGATAGGTAAATGTAGTGTGACCGGGGTTATGACAGAAGAATGCACAGGGAGTAACAGGACAAACATGAACCTGGCAGAATCAGGAAAGGCTTTAGAGAGGAGGTAGTGTTCACATTGAGGTTTTTTGTTTTTCTTTAAACACCCCCTTCCTCCCCACCGCCATGGCTCCCTGGTCTGTTTGCTCGTAGTTTGTGTGCATTGTTTTTTGCTCATTGTTTGCATTCATTGTCTGCTTGTTGTTTTTGCTCATTGTTTTTGCTCATTGTCTGCTTATTGTCTGTTTGTTTTTTCTTTAGGAGGCAATGGGAACTGAACCCGGGACCTCCCATGTGGGAGGCAGACGCTCAACTACGTGAGTCACATCCACTCCCCCACATTCAATTTTAAAGTATGAGTAAGAATTAAGGATGTTAGAAGGCTTCTCTCTGCAGGGGTGTGGTGTGGGTACAAACAGGAAGTGTTCTAGGTAATAGTGAATCATTTCTTGTGACTGGACTATGGGATACATATGACACAGATAGGAAGAAGCTGGATTATGGAGAGCCATGGCTACCACATTTAGGCGTTAAAACTTTCTTCTACAAGCATTGATTGAGTAGGATGCAATTTCATGAAGGATTTTGTTAAAAATTTCTTCTACAAGCATTGATTGAGTAGGATGCAGTTTCACGAACGATTTAAGAATGATATGATCAGATCTGAATTTTAGGATTATCCCTGACAACAATGCTAGTTAGGATATTTTGTGGACATTTTGGATTACTTAACTGGGATAGAGGAAAAAGGAAAGATTTAAGAGTTGTTAAGGAAGTCAAATATACAGGACTTGATTGATTATAGGTAGACAGTGTGAAAAAAAGGAGCAACTAGGATGACTCAAAAACTTCTTAGTAGATGATGGACTCATTTATTAAGATAAAGAATACAGAAGGAGAATTAGCACTGCATGGAAAGATAATAAGTTAAAGTTGGGCATGCTGGGTTTAAGGGGTCTATGTGATCTAAGGAGGAAAGTCCAGTAGGCTGTTAAATACACGGTTCTTGAACCAGAGAATGATGGTTTCAGATTTAGATTTGGGAGTCATTAGCAAATCAGTGGTAGTTGAAGTCATAGTATTGGTGAAGGTACCCATGCATCTGTATGAGGTGTGAGAATGAGAAGAGCAGAGAGGTGAGGATAGAATTCTGGGGAATTAATTTCTTCAACAAATATATTTTGAATATCTATTATGTAAAATGCACTGAGCTAGGACCTTGGGAGACAAAGGTGAATCAGTAAGACCAACTTTCCTTCCTTGCTCCTCCCTCTCTTCATTTCTTTTTTCCTCCCTTGCTCCTCTCTTCCCTCTCTTCTTTCTTTCTTCTTTCTCCCCTCTTTCCCTTTCATCAACAAATATTTATTAACCACCTAGTGTATGCCAAAAAAAGACATAAATGGATGCTGTCCTTATATATTCTAATGGGGAAGCAAGATATTAAACAGGGAAAATTGGTAAATAAAGAAATTAATTACATTTGATAGTTCTAGGTAGGAAATAAATGGAGTGCTAAAAATGAGAATATAAAGGAGGATCTTCTTAAATAATATCATTAAGGAAGGTCTCACTGAGGAGTAACATTTAAGCTACGACCGTAGGATGAGAAAGAGCCAGCCATGCATAGATAGGAGAGAAGTGGTCCTTCTGATTGAATGCTGTATGTGGATATAAAAACTCTTGCTATATCACATCTTACATCAGGATAAATTCTTAATAGATCAAAGATTTAAATATAAATAATAAATCCATAAAAATACTAGTTAAAATACATGGAATGATTGTTTTCTAATCTTGGAGTAGGCAAGGTCAAATTGACAATGACACAAAATCCAGAACCCATTAAAGGAAATAGCAATAAACTAAATTCCATTAAAAAAAAAACAAACTCTAAAATTGGAATCGTACTATATTCATTCTTTCGTGACTTGCTTCTTTCACTCAACATTATGTTATTTGAGAATTATATAAAATGTTAGGCGTAGTTGCTTAAGAATGCACTGTATAACCACTTCTCCACTATACTGTTGATATACATTTGGATTTGTCTAGATTTTTGCTATATGAACAATAGTACTATAAACATTTTTGACTAACTGATCCCAAAATTAAAAAGTCTACAATATTGGAATGGGTGTGGACCAATGGACAATCTTATACTCTGCCAGTAAATGTATAAATTGGTACATCCACTTTGGAAAATATTTGACATTACAGTGTAAAATTGAAAATTTCCATAACTCAGTAGGCAATTTGGCAGCCATAAAAGTGCACTAATTAACTTTCCATTTAAGAAAGAACTTGAAGTTGAGCTATGAGGAATGCAGATAGTTGACAACTCACAGTTGAAGCACCTTTACTATTTCTATCCAACACAGGATTCCTCCAATG
>PVKH010014131.1:0-16612 GCA_004027955.1 Chaetophractus vellerosus
ACCCAGGGCCTCCCATGTGGTTTCCCAGCGAGCTCTTTATCCACTGAGCTATCTAGCCGGGCCCTAAATCCCTTCTCTGTTCACATTCAACCGCTGCTCTGAAGTGGACCCTGTGCCTGCAACACTTGCATCCCCGGCCTCTTTTAGACGACTGCACCCTCCCTCCTCCTAGTCTCCAGTCCCCAGCATTCCTCTCCCATATCATGCTTGCCTGACCACTTTGAGACTGTTTCCTCAGTGAAATTAGAAGACAGAAGAGACCTTCCATGAACTCCCACCACACATCGACCTGTTTCTCTGGATCTGAACCCTTACATTCTGCTGCCTTTCCTGTTAGTGTGAGTCAACCGCCTGTGCTCCCTGTAAAGGCCCACTTTGACCTTGTCTGCTCTCAGCTGCTGCTCCTGCAACATCAGTTTTCCACCCCGTCCTGCATTCTTGTCCTCAGCATTCAATCATCTGTCTCAGCCCTTGACCCCCTATCCTCTCCAGCCACTGCCCTATTTCCCTTCTCCCCTTTACTGCAGACTTCTTGAAAGAGTTCTTCCATGCTCTTACTGTCTTCCTTTCCTCTCCTCCCGCTCTCAGTTGGACCTAGTCCAGTCAGGCTTTCGCCTGTGCCCCTGCACCAGAGATGCTGTTGTCATGGTACCGTTGACCTCCATATCAACAACTCAAAGAATCAGTGATCGGGTTTCATCTGCCGATCTGTCAGCATCACCTGATACACTTGATCATTCCTCCTGGAAACACTGGGCTTCAGAGCCGCCCTCCTCTTCCCGGTTCTCCTCCTGCCTCAGTGACTGCCTGTCGTCTTCCCTGACCTTTCAGTGTTGGTGTGCCAGGACTTGACCTGATCTTTTCTCTGTCTACACCCACTGCCTTGGTGGATTCATCCCATTCCATGGAATGAAGTTATGCCCCCCCCTCCCCACAGCCCTCCCCAGAACTCCAGGCTAGGAGTTAAAGCTCTTTACTTTCATTGCCCCGGAGAGCTGACCATTGTGTCAAATTTAGCATGGCCCAAACTGAACTTTTAGGTTGTCCCACAGGCGCCTCCATTGCAATAGGTGGTGGCTCCATTCTTCATTCACTCCCCTCAGACCCTTAGTGTCATCCTTGAGCCTTTCTTGCTCTCATAAGCCATGTCCCATCTGTCAGCCAGTCCTGTTGTTCTGCCTACAAAGCCTGTCCAAACTCCATCTCCTCCTTGTCACGTGGTCTGAGCCATCCTCATCTCTTGCCTGCGTTACTGCAGTATCTTCTTAGCTGGTCTTCCCTCACCCCCTTAGCTTCTTACAGTCTGTTTTGAACCCAGTATCCAGGTAGACCCTTCTAAAGTTTGATAAAAGGTAAAACGAGCTACACCTGGCACACATTAGCTACCTTTCCATGTCTTGAGAATTTTTTCTTAGCCTCCTCTCTCATACTGATCTGAATTCAAACTTTCATTGTTTCTGTTTGTAGTCTCGTAGCTGCCTTCTCACTCTTGAGCTCTTCCTCTGGTCCAGCCTCAGCACCACCCCTAGGGATGTTTTACTTGCCTAGCAAACCCATTGTGAGCACATCCTTTGTGCCGGCTACTGATAGGGGCTTTCACAGTTCTGCTCAGTGCCTGTTCAAGTCTCTAGGTGTGTGGGTAGGACGACTCCCTGAGGCTTCAGGGTGAAATTCAGTTCACAGCCTAGCCTCCACCCCTCCCAGCCTCACCTGAAACTCCTTCAGAGGTACTGCCCACAGCCCAGCCCTGCTGAAACCCATCTGTGTTACCAGACATCTCCACATTGGACAAACACTCTCACTAGTTAGATTCACCTCCAGTGCCGCCACCTTCTGTCATAGATACACCCACTCTGCTCCCACAGCAGCCAGTGTACCTGTCAGTCGGAGTACCCCCTGCTTGGTGGTGTAGCTGGCTTGTCTGTCTGACTTTCTGGAGCATGGCAGGGGTGGGGGGCAGGCACCGGGTCTGCCTTTCTGGTGTTCCAGGTGCTGCTTTGGGCTAGGCGTTCAGCTGAAGGATTGTGACATCTAATAAAGATGGCCACACACACTCATGATTTGACACACTTCTCCAAACAGCAATGAAAAGGTAGGCTGGAGGAGCTCCAAGCTAAAAGCTGGCAGTGGCGGTCAGGAACTCGGCTCCTGGGGGTTAGGTAATAAGAATAAAGCATTCAGGGGCACTAGGAGCAGATTGAGGCTCACCTTTGAAGTGGGGGTTGATAAGGTTTCTCACCACAAGCCACTGTCTCCTCTATAAATAGGGACTTCGTAGGAAGTTGTGGGAGGCTGGAGAACAAGACCTTAGATGAACCCTGCTACTTGGTGGTTCTCAAACAGGTTCTGCATTATCTCTAGTGTATTTGCACACCCTGAACCACCAAGGCCAGACCTGTTCTAGACTGAGGTCTTGGAGGGCATGGGGGACAGCAGCCACAAAAGACTAAGCGGAGAGGAGAGCCCCAAGAGCATCAAGCTTCCCAGTCAAGATGAGCCTGAAACCCAAATCCCAGACGTGACGATAGCTAATGCCGAGACGTCCTTGCACCACTATTAAACTGCACATTTACTCCACCTGAAATATGTGGACAGTCTCACAAGAACTGTGAAATTAAAGCATGTTTAAGATGCATAAAAAGATAAAGGAGGATCATTGAAAACCAACTAGAAATTACAAAACAAAAGTAGGCAGAAGTAGAACAAGAGCAGGGTATGACAAAAAAAGGCCAATTTGAAATCTCAGAATTGAGAAAGATATTATTAGTCAGAATGATAAACTGTGGACTGGACATAGTCAAAGGCAGAATTAGTGAATTGGCACTTATTTCAAGAAATTGACCCAGATTGCAGCACAAGGGGGACAACGTGATAAAAGAAACGTTCAAGGCCCTGAATTCAGGAAGCCTGAAGCCAGCTCTACCTTGTACTTGACAGCTATGTGAATAATAAATTCCCATTTTTCTCAAGCTTGTTTGAGTCAGGTTTTCTTTCACCTGCAACAAAAGAATTTTTTCTGATACAAGATCCCAATAATTAATTGAAGAATTCTAATTAATGTTAGGCATTATATAATCTGATAGTCAACTAAAGTTAATGATGTGAGATGTAATTCAGGGCATTCAATATAATTAATATTGGCACATATAAAAGACATCTCTGAGACTAAGGAAAGGAAATAAACTTGACAGGAGGACGTGAAAGGAGACACCTCCTTGGCTATCTTCTCCTTTTCCCACTACTTCCTAGCCGAAAAACCCATTTCTGGATGCTTCCTGCTATGTCTCTGAAGATGTTTCGACACTTACAGAATTTTCGTCCAGTTTTAAGCACACTTAAGATGCACGTGAATGATTTGTGTTTAGTGTTCTTGGAATTTCTTGGTCTACAATGAAATAGTTAAAGAGATGTTTATATTCTTGAACTAATTTTATGCTCTCATGGGCAGCCTTGTTTCCAACACCATATGATATTTTTGATCACTGGATTTAGCTTACTTTCCTAGTAGTCTCCCAGTTCATGAAATATGCTGGAACAACTGGTTTCTACACCTAGTGTGATTGCCTAAAATGTGTAAATTGATTTTTTAAAAAGATATGGAACATTTCACGAATTTGCGTGTCACCCTTGAGCAGGGCCATGCTAATCTTCTCTGTACCGTTCCAATTTTAGTATATGTGCTGCTGAAGTGAGCAGTGTAAATTGATTATTAAAATATTTTCTGAAACCATGTTCGTGTGGGTAGCAGGGCATCTTCATTCCTGCCAAGCAGCACTACTTTTAAACCTCATTCCCCTTCTCTGTCCCCGGAGGACAGAGCCACATGCTGCTCCCTGCAATGCATTTTGTTCTGCAAATGTATTGAAACTTTTTAAAAAAAATATGTATTATAGTAACATATACAATATAAAATTTACATTTTAACCACTTTCAAATATTCAATTCATTGGTGTTAATTACAGTCAAAGTGTTATGCCATCTTCACCCCAAAACAGAAACTATTGTAAGTATTATTAAGCATTAACTCTTCATTCCCTACCCCAAGCCCAGCTCCTGGTAAAACCTGTATTCTGATTTCTGAATTTGCATTTTTAATATAAGATCATACAATATTTGCCCTTTGGTGTCTGGCTTATTTCATTCAACATGATGTCTTCAACATTCATCCATGTTGTACCATGGATCAGAACTTCATTCCTTTTATGGCTGAATAATATTCCATTGCGTGTACATTCATAGTTGGTTTATCCGTTGTTCCTGCTGATGGACTCCTGGGTTGCTTCCACCTTTTGGCTATTATGAATAATGCCACCATGAGCATGGGTGTGCAAGTACCTGTTTGAGTCCCTGATTTCAGTTCTTTTGGGTCTGTCTTGAGAAGTGGGATTGCTGGGTCATGTGGTAATTCCATACTTAATTTTCTGAGGAAGTGCCAAACTGTTCTCCATAGCAGCTGCACTATTTTACATTCCTACCAACAGTGTACAAGAGTTCCTCCTTCTCCACATCCTCACCAACACTTATTTCCTTTTTTCTTTCTTTTAACAGTAGTCATTTAGTGGATGTGAGGTAGTATCTCATTGTGGTTTTGATTTGCATTTCCCTAACGGCCATTGGTGTTGAGCGTCTTTATCATGTGCTTGTTGGCTATTTTTGTATCTTCTTTGGAGAAATGCCTATTTAAGTCTTTTGCCCATTTTTAAATTGGGTGTTTGTCTTTTGTTGTTGAGTTGTAGCAGTTCTTTATAGATTATGGATTTTAAATCCTCATTAAATATATGGTTTCCAGGTATTTTCTCCCATTTTGTAGGTTGTCTTTTCATTTTCTTAATAATGTCCTTTGATGCAGAAAACATTTTAATTTTGATGAAGTCCCATTTATCTCTTTTTTTCTTTTGTTGCCTGTGCTTTTGATTTAAAGTCTAGGAAACCATTGCCTAATAGAAGGTCTTGAAGATGCTTCTAGGAGTTTTATAGTTTTAGTTTTTATATTAGGTCTTTGATCCATTTTGAGTAAATTTTTATATATAGTGTGAGGTAGGGGTCTACTTTCATTCTTTTGCATGTACATATCCAGTTTTCCCAGCACCAGTTTTTGAAGAGACTGTTCTTTCACCATTGAGTGGATTTGTCACTTTTGTAAAAAATCAACTGGCTATAGATGTGAGGGTCCTAATACTTTTTTTTTTTTTCTTTTTTGAGGTACTAGGACTGGGGGTTGAACCTGGGACTTCGTATGCAAGAGGCCGGCGCTCAACCACTGAGCCACATTGACTCCCCTGAGTTGGTTCCCTTGTCTGTTTGCTCCTTTTTGTTTTTTGCTCATTGTCTGCTTGTTTGTTTTGCTCGTTGTTTCCTCCTTTTTTCTTTTTTTTTGCTCATTGTTTTTGCTTGTTGTTTTGCTCATTGTCTACTCGTTGTTTTTTGTTTGTTTTTGCTCTTTGTTTGTTTGGGTTTTTTTGCTTGTTGTCTGCTCTTTTTTGCTGTTGTCTGCTTGTTGTTTGTTGTTTTTCTTTAGGAGGCACTGGGAACCAAACCCAGGACCTCCCATATGGGAGGCGGGCATTCAACTGCTTGAGCCATATCCGTTCCCTAATACTTTTCAGAACAGTGAAACTACTGTTTTGTTTCAAAGTATTTAAGAGAAAAAAAATCTAGAGTATGAAGAGTATAGGAAATACCAGAGAAGGCACTGCTGAAATTTAGAGCTAAATAGAATAAAAGAAATTTGTTTTATCCTTTTCTGATAATGAAAAGCAGTCAAGGCCCAAAGTGACCAACCCCAGTATGAGGACTAGGGTTTGAACAAAGTCTTTTTTATTTTTGCTTTATATAGTCTACATTTGATGCAAACATTAGTTAAGAACTCATGATACATATTAATATTTTTACCCCATATATCTGATACTACAAGTGCTCTGTGAACCCTGTGTTGGCCAGTGTCTCCTGCCCAGGCCCTGCTTGTTATCCTTTTGTTGCCTTGAGAAACTCTCAGTTGAGAGCATCCCTGGTGGCTAGTGCAAGAAATTCTCTGAACCATCACCTCTTTTCTTTCACCCTTTCTCTGCCTTACCACTATTACTCAAGCAGTTTCCGTCTTGGATTAGCCACTGTATTGGTTATTTATTGCTCTGGAAAAAATTACCTGAAAACGTAATGGCTTTTAAGAGCAAGCATTTATTATCTCACAAAGTGGCTTAGCTGGGTAGGCTCCTGCAATCTCCAGAAGTTGCAGTCCAGGTGCTGCCTAGGGCGGCCAGGACGGCCCTCATCTGATGGCTGGGCTGGAGCTACAGGGTTCTTCCCGTCTTCCTCGGGTGCCTTAGGCAGAAGCTTCAGTTCCACACCTTGTGGGCCTTTCCCTTGGGCTGCTACCAGCAAGGCAAGAACGTTGTGAGGACGCTACCAAGGTGGAAGGCACCACATCTTTCATGACCTAATCCTGGACGCATTCTACCAGCATGTCTGCTGCACTCCTTTCTTGGTCACCCAGGCCACCTGGGATGCAGAATGGGAGGGAGCTACAAAAGAGGCCAAACACGAGGACCAACCACGAGGATCAGCCTGTATCCCTGGGGACTTGCCACAACCCTGAGGGCGTCCCCAAAGAGAATTGGCTGAGACTAGACAAAGAGGTTGGGTAGAGAGGGTGGTGACCTTCTAGGCCTTTCTGTTACTTTCCCCAGGTGTTCTAGGTCACATGTCTGTGAGTCACTTAAAAATGTGTATCATTTCATATCAGGATCCATGTTCTCACTTCCTGGATTGTGAGAAGGTGGCTTGACACCTTCTGTCTAATGCCTTTATCACCTGCCATCCATGTGCTGAGGTTTAGTGTCGAGAGAAGTCAGAGGATGTGAGTTATGACTCCGAATCTGTGGGGGCCCTGTGTGGCCTCAGACTTGTAAGTCAGTAGAGCCCCTGTTTCCCTGGGAGATCACAGAGGTCCCTTCTGAACCATGACTGGGTATTGCTTTTGGGTGGAAGACTTTCTTACAAGGATGTTTTTAACCCCTTATTTTCTAGGAGTTTGCAGCACTTACTAAAGAACTCAATGTATGCAGGGAACAGCTCCTTGAGAGGGAAGAAGAAATCGCTGAACTAAAAGCAGAAAGAAACAACACCAGGGTTAGTAGGTGGATTCTCGCTGTGTGAAAGTGTGTCACTATCAGGTCATGGTTGCTGACTTTGCACTAGAAGATGATCTCTTTCTGGTTTTAAACTCATAATTTTTCCTAATGAGCTGGTGCTGATCAGTTCAATGTCATCCTACCTTGCTCAAAATTTATGATGAGAATTAATGACATTTCTATGTATTTGGGGGAATTTCTCTAACTTTAGACCGAGTTGAGGAGATTCAAATTAGTTTTAGCTTGAGATTAAAAAGAAATTATTTGCCCCACAAACGTGAAATTAAAAGTACTCCTCAAACTTTCTATTTTCCGGCCTTTTATTTCAGCTATTATTAGAACATTTGGAATGCCTTGTCTCTAGGCACGAGAGATCTCTCAGGATGACAGTAGTGAAGAGACAGGCACAGTCCCCAGCAGGCGTATCCAGTGAAGTTGAAGTCCTCAAAGCCCTCAAGTCGTTATTTGAGCACCACAAGGCTCTGGATGAAAAGGTACTGTCACCCGTTTAGCAGCCTCCTGGTCTGTGCATATGCTCTGGCTAGGTGGGCAGTATGTGTGTGTATGATGGCAGCTTAACTTCAGACGCACCTTGAAGTCTTGGAAACTAGCAGGTTTTCTTTTTTACAAAGATGGGTCTGTATGGTAAAAAGTACTGGCTGGTGTCTTAAAATTGATTTGGTATTAAGAATTGGGTAATATAATGTATTTGGGGGAAGATTTTTCTCAAACTTCAGATTTAGTGGGGAGTGGATGTAGCTCAAGTGGTTGAGCACCTGCTTCATGTACCGGTTCAATCCCCGGTACCTCCTTAAAAAAATATATTGATTCAAATTTAAAGCAAGTTTTCTTGACAGTAATACCAATGAAAGACATTAAAGGTATTCCTTTATGCTACACAATACGAATATTATATTAGAATAACCACTAATTAAGAATCAAACTTGAATAAATATATACATATTTGTTCAAACTGCACCCCTTTCATTTTCAGGTGAGAGAGCGATTACGAGTAGCACTTGAAAGGTGTAGTTTATTAGAAGAAGAATTAGGTGCCACACATAAAGAGGTAAGCTTGATAACTCATGTGATTTGAATTAGGAAGGTTTTTAGTTTTTATAGCTTAATTTTTAAAAGTATATGAGAGCTAAAGTAGTGGATATCAGATGTTATTTTTCTTTCTGATTGTGTACCAACTTGTTTGGGTCATTTCAACCAACTAGTAAACGAAGCTTTTATTTCAGAATCTCTAAGTTTTGTGCAGTAGAGTAATAAATTCTGTGAAATTTCAAGAATCTGCGTGCATTCAGAATGGATAATGTTGCCATGTGTTTTCTTTCCTGTACTGTGTTTATCAGTTTACAGTTGTGTTTTTACCAAAGTAGTTTTACTATTCTTTATTTCTCTTAAATAAGGTATTTTACTCTCATATTCAAATTTTTGGTTTTAGCTAATGATTCTTAAAGAACAGAATAACCAGAAAAAAGCACTAACAGATGGGATGCTTGACATAAACCATGAACAAGAAAATACACCAAGCACGAATGGAAAGGTAAGTCCTTACGGCTCTCTTCATTCGTTCTCCAGTGTAATTTTCCACGGTCCGTGTGTAGGACTGTTTGGAAGCTGTCAGTCCGGCTCCTGCTTGAAGCCTTGGTGTGGTAGTCACCAGCACTGTGAGGCCAGTATAGATTGCATGAGCCGGTTTGTTTTTTTTTTGTTGTTGTTGTTACATATCCCCCCCTCCTTCTGCTTGTTCTTGCTGTGTTCATATTTTTTTTTTTTGCGTTCTTCTGTGTCTGCTTTGTCTCCCCCCGTTGCAGCGACACGCCGAGTCAGCTCACCACGCAGGCGGCTTGCCCTCTTGGAGCAGCCCCCAGGAACTGAACCTGGGGCCTCCTATGTGGTGAGCCGGCGTCTTATCCACTGGGCTACAGCTGGTCCCCAGTGAGCTGGTTTTGACTTCACCTGTTTCACTGAAGTATTTTATTTCATAATTCACCAAACAGGGCTATTTAAGGATTTTTTTTTTCCAACAGCGATCTTCTGATGGCTCTTTAAGCCATGAAGAAGACCTTGCTAAAGTAATCGAGCTCCAAGAAATCATAGATAAGCAGTCCAGAGAGCAGGGCCAAATGAAGGAGCGCCTGGCTGCCCTGTCCAGTCATGTGGCAGAACTGGAAGAAGATCTTGACACTGCCAGAAAAGATCTCATCAAATCTGAGGAAATGAACACAAAGCTGCAAAGAGATGTCCGTGAAGTGGGTGTTCAGGGGCATTTTCAGTATTGACATTACGCTGAATGTTTGGGTGTTTAAGTGAATGGCTGTTTTGCTCATTTTGTCCCCTCTTCTGACTGCTCTCCACCTTTGGATTACTGTATAAGGAACTGGGAAGCAAAGCGGCACCATGAGCCTGCATGGCCCCCCATTGTGGCCATGTCTCCTTTCCTAGAGTTCTTTAAAAGGGGAGGGGTACTGGCCCAGGTGGCTCACTGGTGGCAGCAGAGTAGACATGAGGTTACCCTCCCCTGTGCTGCTCAGAAGTTAATGCCCTAGTTTTTGTGGGTTCCTTGTTTTTAAGAGATTTCTCATCTTTATAAATTCAAGGCACTCTCATTTATTCTTCAGACTTACTCGGCAAGTAAATGTGGATAATGGTTGGGTGGGCTCACTTAGCTGCTGCGTGTGAGTTCTGTTAGCTGTGCTGAGGCAGGGTCATTGGCCAGCTTGAGGTCCCTGATGCTGCTCCGAGGAATATGTGGGCAAACGAGCAGTGAGCGTGGAATCTGCTCATAACTTAGGAAAATGCGGTATAAATATGTAAAATAAAGGTAGAGTTATACTCACTCCTGCAGACATCCCTGCCTTTATAATCATTTATGAGAAGCTGTCTCATCTTCATTCTAATAATAAATGAGGACCGGATACTCTCTGCTCTTCCTAACAACTTTAATCAGGCCTCGGTACCCCGTGAGACTCTCTCAGCTGCTGAAAGTATGTGTAGAACAGGTTTACTTCAGTTTGGTAGTTTAATGTGAGTAATTTTATATGAGAGTTCAGAACAAAGAGACATTTTGTATGTATTCTATAACCCATTAAGTTAAATTAGTATTTGACAACAGCATGAGATGATTTGTGTGGCAGTTAATATGCAGAGAATTTTTAAATTCTTTTGAAAACTGTCATTTTTATATTAAGACTTTACTGACATTAGTCAGTTTTGTAAGTAGGGAAGGACCTAAAAACTGAATTTGGATGCTGGGGACAGGAATTGAACTATCAAAAAGTTCAGGTCCTAGACTCAGTGTTTGATACTGTTTAGTAAAATTTTGCTATGGAGTTAAACTTTATGTGTAGCTTCCAATTAAATTACACTTCGACTTCTGTTTCTGTTTGTTAATATTCTTGAATTTTGTGGTACTTGCATTAGATTTCATCCAGCTTTTTACCCAAGGAAATGATCCTTGTGTCTGTCTCACTGAAAAGACACCCTCTGTCCTGTGCCAAGCTCCTATCTAGGGGGAGGCAGATATAGCTTCCTCAACCTCCTTTAATTTTTGCACTACTAGGTCCTTTTATCGAACATATTCTTTTGTAATACCTAGAAAAGGACAAGCTTGGTAAGCTGAGTGGCCGTAATATTAAGACAGGCAGTCCTTTGCTGATCAGGGAGGTAAATATTTATGACATTTGAAGTAGATAGATTTTCATTCATACATTTCAAAATTCGTTGAGAAAATTGACATTTCTTTTAGTTTAATTTTGAGGATTTAATTTTATATTGGTTTGAAATTTAGGGTTTAGTCCAGATTTTCCCCTCTTAAGTATATTAATTTGCTATATTAATTAATTTTTTTTTCCTCTGTAATACCTAAATTAGGCCATGGCCCAAAAAGAAGATATGGAAGAGAGAATCACTACTCTTGAAAAACGCTACCTCGCCGCACAGCGTGAAGCTACATCTGTGCACGACCTAAACGATAAACTTGAAAATGAAATTGCAAATAAAGACTCTCTGCATCGACAGGTAATGGTTTTTATGAGACTTTATCTGGCTTTTATTAATTCATTATTAATGAAGTTAAAGACCTTGTCTTATGACTTTCATGTTGGAAATCAAACCCAAGCATAAAGTTTTGATGGTCTTCGAATATGATGGTCAGCAAGTGTGGATGGCCTTTAATTCTGAGTTTTTGCTATTTAGGATCTGATTTTAACCACCATGTGGAGCTACGCTACTTGGTTCTTTTTGTTTTGTTTCTTGTTTTAATCAAAAGCTGATGTGCTGCTTAGTAACATTTTTACCAAAGGATGACAGTGCAGAGTGGTGAGGAATATCAGGGCACTTTGAGTACTTGTTAGTGACTGGGGAACAGTGGCAAAAAGGCAAATTTAGAAATAAAGTATGTAGTAAGAATTCATATCTTCTGGGGTTTGGGAAGCCTAACCAGAAAAACCTAATTGAGGCATCTTGAAAGTAAAGTGAGTTTGTCTGGTTTTTAAATTTATATCCTAATTTTCTACATGGAAGTGTTTTTTTTAAGAGTAGGAAGGTTTTAAAAAGAGTAATTTTTTTTCCTTAAATTATATATCCCCCCCCTTTCTGCTTGTTCTTGCTGTGTTCATTTTTGCGGTCTTCTGTGTCTGCTTGTCTCCCCCGCCGTTGCGGCAACCCGCCGAGTCAGCTCACCGTGCGGCGGCCGTACCTGCTCGCGGGCAACTTGCCTTCTCAAGGCAGTCTGCCCGCTCAAGGAGGCCCCAGGAACCGAACCCGGGGCCTCCCATGTGGTAAACCGGCACCCTACCAATTGAGCTACAGCCGGCCCTGGTATATTTTTTAAAAGTATCTTGACTAGCATTTTTTTAGGCATACTCTTGGGGGAAGAGCTATATTTAAAAGGAGGTGAAAGCAGTATGTGGGCTTAAATGCACACCTCTAAGTCATATTGCCCAGAAATAATATGTTTGGTTATTTTTGAAGAAAGGTTTCACTGAACCTTTTTGCCTTAACTTTTCAATAAGAATGACCAAGCATCGGTAGAAAACTAGTCTTCTGTAGTATATAGGAACTGTTATATGTAGAAAGGAGTTCTTTTAACATATTTAGGAAAAGCAAATACTTTGGTAAAAGGTGTTTTGTGCATTGAAATTCAGTTCAAGGAGGTTGGCAACATATTCCTAGCAGAAAGAAAAGCTGTATCATAAACTAAAGCTGCTACCATAACAGCACTGTTTCCATCATTATTAATTTAATATATAGCTGAATTTAAATTTTGTTTCAATTTATTAAAAGCATAAATGGCTAGAAGATTTGCTACACTTTGATGCTTTGCTCTGATTTTGTAGACCGAGGATAAAAACCGCCAGTTACAAGAACGCTTGGAATTGGCAGAGCAGAAGCTGCAGCAGACTCTGAGGAAAGCAGAGACCCTCCCCGAGGTGGAAGCAGAGCTGGCCCAGAGGGTGGCAGCCCTGTCCAAGGTGGTACCTGGGGTTTAGGTTGGGTCAGCTCAAGGACTGGATTTGGATTCTGATTTTGATTTGTCCCTGCAGCTTGTATCATGGTTCTTAGGTCAGTGCACCTAAATCCATGAAATAGCTCAGATTTATTTTTTTGAGATGCACAGCTTTTTACATGTCAGATGGTTTCCTCTTTTTTTTTTTTTTTTGGTCATTCCTAAATTAATTTCTCTCCAGTTTTGTCAGATATGTGTTGTGTGTCCACAGTGTGCTTGACCTAAGAGTCGTCTAAGTCAGCAACTCGAAGATAAGGATAGAAGCTTTGTGTAAAATAAGGATAGAGCTTTTCTTATAAATTGGAAAATACTATCCTAGTTTTGAAACATCAAAATAAATTTGTAATAAACAAAATTTTAAGTAATGATCCATCCATTTGTTTGACAGATATTGGCTAGGCATGTACAAGACACAGCCCTGCCCTCAGTCCATTGGGGGAAGCAAGCAGGTCAGCAGGCAGTTTCCAGGTGAAGGAATGGGTCCCCCAACAGGAGGCATGTAACAGGCAAACCGCCCCATCTTCCTCAGCGTGGGAAGGACTTCTCTAAGACTTGGCTGAGCACCAGCCAGGCAGAGGGCATGGACGTGTGTTCCAGGCAGAGAGAGGGACCAGTGGCCCTGGGGCAGGAGAGCATGAGACCTCCGAGCTTCTGAAGCAGCTGGTTGCACCTGGCTAGAGCCTAGGGAGCGCCTGGTGAGGGGTCAGAGCATGAGAAAAGGGGCTGGAGGGAGAAGTGGGAGCCTGCGGGTGAAGACTGATGTTGGACGCTGGCAAGTGCTGCCCAGGCCTCTTCCTTAGAGCAGCTTTATTGCTCACAGCTGTAACAACTTTTCTCCGCCTCCGTGACCTGCCTTTAAAGTCTTGGTTTCTTTCCTCCCCATCATCTCTCCTGTCCCTTGTCGGCTTTATAGTCTGACCTTTTGTCTTCTGGGAACTCTGCCGCTAAGGAAGCTAAACTGTTCGAACTTACTTCCAAGCTTAGGAAGGTAGAATTTGTCCCTTGATCCTTATTTGTGCTTGCTGCTTTCTGCTTTTCATGCTTACTAACCAAAAGCAATCTCAAGGATGGGGAAAAGAACATGAATCCATTGAGATTTATCACGGGGGTGGGGTGAAATGCACATTTTTCTCACAAAGTTAGTCACCAACCCCAGCCATGCCTCTGAATCACCATTATGAGAGGACGGATTGCTTCATGGTTTAGCACATGAAGCCACTAGGGATTGTGGTTAGACGGGACGTAAATGCTTTCAGTTTAACATGGTTGAAAAATAGTTCACGCAGAGCATGTCATGCTTGTTGCTACTGCAGTAGTCTACAGCATGTTGTCAGTAAAGTAGAATCAGTAGTCCAGACTTACGCGGCTTCTACCAACAGGCTGAAGAGAGACATGGCAACATTGAAGAAAGGTTACGACAGATGGAGGCACAGCTGGAGGAAAAGAATCAGGAGCTGCAGCGGGTATGTTTTCAACTAAGGTGGCTGAGAGAACACCAAACACACTTGCACCGAGGACACAGTGCTCTCTCCCCACCCCATCCCACCCCCAGTGCAGGTGGTGGCCCTCCACCTCGAGTTTTGTTATGTGCACTTATTTTGTGGCCTTATCTGTCAGTTCTTTGCTAAGTATATGTGTGCGAAGTAGAAGTATGGACAATATAATATCAGTATTGGTGACAGCAGCAGAAATTGGTGCCATGGGCGATAACGCCAGGGTGCACAGGGGCCCCCAGTCCCGGAGGGTTCTTGCTAACCTCACTAGCTTGTCTGGGAACTGCTCCAGGCTTAACTTGCCCAGGGGTCCCCCGAAACAGAGTCAGACACATTATCCTTATCGACTAGCCCACCTACTTAGTATATGGCACTGAAATCCCCTGTCAGGTCACAGCCTGACCTCTATCCTGAAACAGCTCATTGTTACCTCGAACCCAAAAGGTTTATGAAAGAGATCTTCCTATTGCTGACTGAGCTGCAATTGCTATAAAGAGCAGTTAGACCAGGTTCTTAACCTTTTTTGTTCCATGGACCCCTTTGCCAGTCAGGTGAAAACCACAGACCCCTTCTCAGAATGTAGTGGCAGATAGTTTTTTGACACTCATCACCAGCATGTCTTTAAATTAAATTTTAGGATTATTCAAAATTACACTTTACAACCTTCCCATAATTTCAATATCTGGTAACCTAACACGGTTCAACATCAGTCATTTTCGGCAAACATTTAGAAATTCGAGTTTTCCCATGGCATCATAAAACCCTCTCTGCCATCCTTACCAACCTTTTTATAGGCAGTTATTCACTGCGTTCAGAACATGCGACATTAAAATAAAAATCATACTGAGTCCACACTATACTGTGTATTTAATAAATATATCATACCCACACCAATATGTCCCCACAAGAATAATGTTTTTAAATGCATAAAATAAAATTACAAAGGAAATCAGTTACATATATTGAAATACAGTTACTAAAATTAAAAACATTTGCTATAATACTATACATATGTGCTTCTTTCTTAACACATTAATGATCCAATATATCAAAAGGTTAAATTTTATTTTTTAAGGATATGTCAATGTGCAGACTGTTGTTTATCTTGAATAAGAACATTACACTGTGGTGTAGGATTTGACAGGGCAACATGCATATCATGTTGGACATCTAATCGAGTTGATTTTTTTCAATTTTAGCTCACGGACCCCTGGTTAAGAACCCCTGATTTAGAGCGTATGACCATGGAATTTCGCATCAGCTGAATCCTAAGAGAGCTTTCCCTGAAAGAGTTGGGCAAAGGTCCATAAGGACCATCCAGGAAACAGAGATTCAGCTAATGGCGGTCCCAGCTCCAGCTGGCTCCAGGCTTGGTGTTTTGGGGTGGATTTCTCTTCAAGTGTGGAGGAAGGAAACCTGAAGCATCTCATTGCAGAGCCCTTGCCACACCCATATTAGTCGATCTTATGACATTATTTCTGTTTTCCACAGAAATCTGTTTTTGGCCATTAGCTATACAGAGAATCCAACCCGAGCTTCCAGGAAATGATTGTGACCTCCGTGGAGAGCTTTTGCACATTGGGCAGTCACCTGCCGTCCAACACGCCACTCACCCTTAGGCAGAGATGCCATTTTCACCTGTCATGGGACCGTTGGTCATTACCTTCAGAGCTGGTTTATGGAGTTTTGAAGGACAGGTGTTATGAAAGGGAGAATATTTATAACTAAGTCAGTCAAAGGCAAATTGTAAATTACTCTGCTTCAATTTAATCAAACCTTGACAAAATCAGTACAGCTTTCTAAAGAAGGTTATCAAATACCCCGTCGTGTCGTCTCTGGGTCTCTTCAGAGGCACACAGCTGCTAGACCTCACAGGGAGTGGGAGGGTGGTGGCCACCTTTTACACATGAGAGCATCGAGCACAGTGGTGGAATGAGTTGCCCAGGGTGGCAAGGCTGGTCCATGTGGAAGTGGTTTCTGTTGGGGCACTGATCTACATCTTAGCCACTGTGTAGCCGCCCCTGCAGCCTGCAGGGACGTGGGGTGCAGAGTCAGGTGCTGGGCTGGAAGGCCCATCCACTCCGGGAGCTGTTTGAGTCCATTCAGGATGTGGGCCACAAAGACGGTTTTCAACTATGAAATCGATTATGGTCCCATCACACATAGCCTTAACAACTTTGTTTGACATTTTTAATTTTTATTTTTATTTATTTATTTTTTGGGCGACCATGTCTAAGTTTATTAGGGAAACACTGCTACTTATAACATGTGGGGGTAAGGGGAGGAGGGAGTGCAACAGAGCAACCTGTTTGACATTTTTTAATTACTTAAGAGTAATTGTGTACATTTTTCATATACATTTTTTTTAAGATTTATTTTTTATTTATTACATATCCCCCCTTCTGCTTGTTCTTGCTGTGTTCATTTTTGTGTTCTTCTGTGTCTGCTTGTCTCCCCCCGCTGCAGCAACC
>PVKH010014132.1:0-16584 GCA_004027955.1 Chaetophractus vellerosus
AATAATTAACAAATGGTCCCCATCTCCTTCTTTCCTAAGGAAAAGGGTTATGGTGACCCTTTCAGCAGACCTAAAGAAGATGATGGCAGTTGGGAGGAAAAAAAGAAAAATGAGAAAAAAAGAGACATTGCAACTGGGAGATAAAATAAGAAAAGAAGCAAAAGAGTAGGCAGAGAGAAGAGGAAAGAAAAACGTTCATGACAGGGCAAGACTAGCAACAACTGAATCTGGAGCCTCCGTTTTGCACAAAGACCACTCTTGATCCCCCTTGTATAAGAAAACAATTAAAACCAGAGTGTTGGAGCTGGATCCCATGCCCTCTCACCTTCAAATTAGAAGAAACAATCAAATTATTTCATATTCTTTCACCAAAAGAGTGTAATCCTGTCACTCTGGTTTGGAACATTGTTTCCAAGATTTCTTATCAAGCACAATCTCTGCAAAAACCACAAGAGTTTCCTAACTATTTTTATTATAATCTATGTGGCATACAAAATAATGATACCTTGATCATAAGCACTCAGACCTCACCGAATCTGTCCTGCTAATCCCGTGATTAAAAGGCAGGGAAGGAGCATGTGAAGAACGTTGCTAGGCAAGCCATTACAGACGAGAGACCTTGAGAAAGCACTTGAGCTTCAGCCTGAAACAGCTGAGTCTCCGAACTCACCTGCTCACCTCCAGGTTGTCCACCCTCTACACCATCCTGTACCCTGCCGCAAATACATTTTTCAAGGAATAGGTGCTCAAAAACCAGCTGTAGCTCTTCGTTGCTCAATAATTAATTTCAAAACCCTTAGTCTGATGTTGAGACCTTTTATGCTTTTGCCCATGAGCATTCTTTCCCTCTTTGTGTGAGTACCCTTGACCCAGTTGAATGAGATTGCTCTCTATTTCTTGAATGCATCTAGAAACTTTCTCTACACTTTCACTCACTCTATTCCTGTTGCCTGAAATCCCATACTTCCATCTACCAAACTTAGCAATTCTTCAGTATCCAGATGAACTTTCACCTCCTTCAGGAATATAACCTAATCTTTAGCTTCCCACTCTGGTTAGGTATACAAACAATGAAATCCCATACCTCACTCACAACACATAGACACAATTTACCTTGTTTTATGTTTATTTGTGCATTTATCCTCCCCACTAGACTGAAAGTTCATTTATTATATGTCTTACTGCTTTTTGTTTTGCTTGAAGAACTTAGGTTTTTATGTAATATTCTCAGCAGATATTTATTTGTAAACGAATGAATGTAGGTCTTTATGTGCCAGTAATGTCTCATCTACTAGACCGTGGATTTCCAAACTTTTCTCTGGGTCTAAATCACCTCTGGTCTTTGTTAATAGCATATTTAAATAGATCTCAGGCATCAGTATTTTTTTAAAGCTTCATAGATGATTCTGATGCTCAACAAAACTTGTCAGGAAACAATCTACATAATTTTAGTAACAGAAAAATATTTATGTCGGTGATCCTAAATATTTAGTTTCAACTTTGAAGTTGAAATGAACCCTGAAATTCTACCAATATTCCCATCCATAAGACAAGTTAATAAAAACATATTAGTTTGCCCAATTTTCCTCCTCTGACTTCTGTATCTGACTGGTTACAATATAGCCAACCTTTCTGAGAAAGTAGAAAGTTTAGAGAGATGTGCCAGCTCTTTAAATTTAGAGTTTACCCAGATTCCACTATTGGGGTACAGTCTTAGCTGTATAAATTAGTAGCTGGGAAATCTTAGTTCAAATCACTTAAACCCTCAAGCCCCAGTTTCCCCAAATAAAATAGGGAAACAAAGAAATAGGTAAAGTCAATACTCCTTAAAATCCTATAATTAGAAAAATGAGGAACATCCTATAGAAGTTCTCCACTAATTTATGTGGCCATCACTTTAAAATTCTGCCTGCTGACAATGTCCCTATCATATTCTCAATAGCAGTAGGAACCCATTTTATATAGATGCCACCAAGGGAGGAAAGAGCATTGAGGCAAAGCTGTTTTGTGTTATTCACTCTTACTCCCTGCTTTTCAGAACTGATGACAAACTTCATTTGGCATTCCTGGATCTGTGGGTTCTGGGTCTCCAGGATTCATTCCTGGTAATGTCAGGTTAACTCAGGGCACTTGGCAGCACTGTACGAGGTGCTGTGAGTAACATCAGTTTTGCAACTTCATTTGTCATATAATTAAATTATTATATAATGAAAACTATGCACCACCTAATAAAATGTTCATTCTCCTACTGTGGTATAGTATAGTTAAGCGTAAAACAGCCACAAGGGAAGATTGGAAATGACATGGAAAGGTCAGCCTTAAAATTATTTTAATTCATTTAGAAAAAAAAACAATAAAAAGAAGAACAAACCCAGGAAGAATTAATTTCCAGACCAAAGGGATGAAGGAAAGTTGAGTGGAAAACAGGAAATTAAGGGAGGAGAAAACAAATATTGGGAAAGGGAAGCAGAAAGAGAGGGGCCGTAGAGATGGTGCTATTGTCATGCTAAATTATAGAGGGCCATCATTTGAAAGTTTTTAATATTTGCTATGATTCTTAGATGACTGGCCAAGCCTGAGAACTCGCAGCATTACCAGGGCATGTCTTCGTGGTGTGTGAGAGTAGCTATAGGGCAATGTTTTTCAAACACTGGATGGTGACCTATTATTAAGTTATGAAATCAATTTAGAGGGCTCCTAATCAACATATTAAAAAGAGAGAGAAGAGAGGAGAAAATACCACATGCCTCATACAGTGTTAACAGTAAGCATTGTATCTGGAAACTTTGGTTTACCCATATTCATAAATATACACACATGCCATGCAAAATATTTTTCTGAGAGTCATGGTCAAATGTATGTTTAAGCTGCCTCCATAGCAGTCAATGTTTTTGCTTATCGTGGTACACTCTGTCTTCTTAGAGAACTCCTCTTTTGCTTCCTGGCTTCTAACTTGTGAGTGTCCCCCATGTTTAGTTCCCTCAGTCCTGTGGACATAGATGATAGATGGTTGAGAGAGAGAGAGAGAGAGAGAGAGAGAGAGAGAGAGAGAGAGAGAGAGAGCGCTCTTGGAAATTTTAACTATACTTATCAATTATAAGTGCATCTATACCAAATCTCCATCTCTAGAATTTATTTCTCTCCAAGATACAAATATCTATCTCCAGCCACCTACTGTTTAGTGCCTCATTATCATCCCCAAAATCAATCTATCTAAAATTGAAATCATCTGTGTCCAGGTCCTGATACCACCATTTACTGGTTGTGTCACTTTGGGCAAATTATCCAATCTCTGAAAGCCTTGATTTCTTAATCCATCAAATGTGAATAGTAATACCTTCTTATATTAAATGCAATGTGCATTATGTATCATAGCTCTTGGTACCTATTAGATGTTTTGTAATACCTAATAGTTACCTTTCCCCTCAAACCAAATTCCTCATCAGGCTTCCAAATTTTTCCAAGATACAAGATTTTTTGTCCAGCACTTGAATATTGGGATAATTGGGGGGGGGGGATATTTTTTTACTCCTTATTTCCCTCTACCCCACATCACTCACTATGTTCTATTGATCCTATTGAATCCAAACCTCTACATCCTCAAATATCCAGACCTGGGGTCATTTGATTCCCAGGTTCAGTCTCACGTATAGCTCGCATCTTAGGCCCAAGGCAGGAGATTTTACTACCGCATCATTCTTGAACACTCAGGGTGCCTGGCAATCCAACATATCTCTAGATAGCCCCTTCCTCCATTTCCTTCACTACTGAAAATCCTTACTCCTTCCCGCCAAACCAAATCCCGCTCACTTATAGCAGATTTGCTACCCACTTTGTTGAGAAAATAGAAGTTACATGGCAACAACTTCCTTTAACTTGCCCACTTCAACTTGCTCCTTCCCAACGACAAATATCTCCATCATCATTCATCCTTTCTCCCCCTCCCCTCTCCTCCAATGAATTCCATCATTTTTCACCTTTTCACAATTTCCTGTGTCAGTCACTCTTGTATTGTTGTATCTTGAAACTTTCATGCTCTCCTGGTTCTCTCCCCATATAAACATGTTGAGGTCTTCCCATTTTTAGAGAAATACTCCCCTTAGCTTCCAGTTTACTTCTTCGCTTCTCAGTCAAGGTTCTTGAAAGAGTTCATCCCTACATTTTCACATGTCCACTGTCATCTGTATTTCACTCCCACATATCACTGAATCTTCTCATTAAATCTGCCAATGATCTCTCCTATTGCTAAATCCAATTGAAGGAGCAGATGTGGCTCAAGTGGTTGAAAGCCTGCTTCCCACATGGGAGGTCACAGGTTCAGTTCCCAGTGCCTCCTAAAAACAACAACAAACAACAAGCAAACAAATGAAGAAACCAACTCAGGGGAGCTGTTGTGGTTCAGTGGTTGAGCACCGGCTTCCCACTTACAAGGTCCTGGGTTTAATCCCCAGCACCAGTACCTTAAAAAAAAATCCAATTGAGGTTTTTCTGTATAGATCTCCATAACGCACTTGATGATTTGACATCATATTCTTTCAAGAAATTCTCTCCTTCTGAATTTCCAGAACAGCATATCCTCCTGGTTTTCCTCTCTCCCATTAACTCTTCTTTCCCAGTTCTTCAAAGTGTTTCTCTTTAAACTCCTTACCACTTAATCACCTGGTTTTCACATTCCATAAACTCTCCATGGAAGAAGTCATCCAATATACAACATCAATGTCATCAATTTGTTGATGACTCTCAAAACAATATTCTTGATCCACACCCTGTTCTCTAAGTTTCAAACTGTATATCCAATTTTCTACCAGACAATTTTAGCTAGGCATTTCAATTTCAGTGAGTTCAAAGCCGAATCTATCCCTCATACCACTTCTCACCCCCAAACTGGCTGCTCTCATCAATTCTTTATTCTTCATGATGTCTCTACACTTAGTCGTCTATGCCATAAATGCATGAGACATCTTCTCCCTTACCCCCTCCCTATTCTCTATCAGTCCCCAAGGCCTATATATAGTCCTTAATTCCACTCACACATCCATCTTCTTCTCTCCATTTTTACTATCACTACCTTCTTTAAGTTCAAGCATTTGTCATTTCTTCTGGGAATTACCAAAATATCTTCTATACGGTACCCCTCCAACCAACTGTACATATCTCTACAAAATGCTAATTTTGCCACATCATCTATTTAAATAATATTCGATGGTTCCTCATAGCTCAATACACAAAATACTTTATGATCTGGATCTTGCTTAATTCTCTGGCATTGTCAACAGACTTTCTCCCAATACATCCTTTGTTCCAGCCTCACATTCCTTTGATTACAATTTCACATCCACTTGCTTTTTCTCAAACTTGCTATTCTGCCTAGAATGTATTTATATTCTCCTTTACCTAACACTTTATCATCATTCAAAGATCATAGCCCTTAGGAAGTGTTCCCTAACTTTCCTGTCAAATGTAGATAAGTCTCACTGGCACCATCTAATTAAGTATTGATAATTTTATGCTGTAAGCTTTTGAAGGCAGGACCCACTTCCCGTTTAACTTCCTGTCCTCTGAGTGCTTAGTACATTTCTTGGCATATGTCTGACTTTCAGTAATGTTTTAAGAACTTTGCATCTTACATCTTCCAAGACTTCCTTCTGCCAAGTCTGTTTCTGGTAATGCACCCAACTGCTTCCAGAACATACCATAGCCACTGTGTTATAACACCTGTCATACCCTTGCTAAATTAAAGAATAAATATGAAAATGAATGCATGAATGAAAGCTTTCATCATGCGAACCAACCTCTGCCACGTGTCTGATCATTGAACTTCTATCTGTGTCTTTATCTCTTGGTGCCCTTCCTTGTTACCTAATGAGTACCCCAAAGCTACAGCGAATTGGAATGCAGCCCAATTCTTACAAAGATCTCTTTCAGTGTTTGACATTCTAACCCCCATCTTGATATCTGAACCTCTGATATATATTGACAGACCTGCCTGATGCCAGTTGAGCACCTGCTTACTTCCATATCAGAACTTCAAGGCCCTCACGCATACATACCCAAATTTTCAATCATCACTGTAGCTACCAACTAGATGCTCCATTATTTAATCTTTTGATCTGTAATTAAATGATTGCAAAGGCTACATTTCCTTTTAACAGGGGACAAAGTCCTATTTGGCCGAAATCATGAAAACAATGTTCTAACTATGAAATTTCAGGTATTGTCATGCTAGGGGGTCTGTGTTCGCATGGGACTGGGGGAACCCACCTTCAGATGGACTAAGTTCCTCTTAGAGGATCTGAAATTATACCTTATTTGTCCACCTGTACCCACCTACTCAAAACGAGATGGGCTAGGTTGCTGTGTTATTTGAGTAAATGTCTCTCTCTAGGAAAATATTATAAACCACCACAGATGGGTGTCAGGTTGGTCTGTTTACACCAATTCTTGATTGCTTTTCTGTTGCTGGTGAAGGCCTTAAGTATTACGGGTAGCATAAATTGCAACTGCAGCCTAGGATTTCATATTCAGCTCTTAACATAAAAGACCTGTCAAATGAACTGTATCTTGTGAAGAACAGAACCAGAAAAAAATTGAATTTTATCTGTAAGCAAGCTCTTTAAAAATAGAAGACTGCAAATCCTTATTCAGCACTGAAAGTCAGCTTCAATTCCAGATGATAAACCAAATGATAAGGCAAATGAAAGATTATCTTTTTAAAAAGAAATGTCAAAAACCAGCTTACACAGACTCATATCTACTTCTACCTTGCTTCGATTAATCAACCAGAGGTCAACCTATAATTGCATTTGTTCAAGAGAAAGCAATCATTCAAAGAAAATCTCAAATGTAAGCAAATAATACATTATAAAACACACATATACACAAAGACAAAAGCCTTTCCTTGCCTATTTTCTAATATTTTATATGATTTCCTATTTATAAATTAGATTAAGAAGTCCATTAGAATGGAAATCATGGCATAACCTTTTTATATCCCTCATATCACCTAGCATGATGATGCAAATATATCATTAATAATGATTTTATTAATTAAATGTTATACATTCAACAAATATGCACTGAGAGTCTAGTATATCCCAGTCTGAAAACAGTTCTGAATTTGGCAAATGGGTCTATAGGAAACAAAGGTTTCTGAGACACAGACATGACAACTTTTAACCGTGAGATAACATAGTTGCATACATTCTCAATTCTCTTGCTTTTACTTTCCCTTATTTTATTGTATTCCCTTGGCAAAATCTCAAACTTAGTTAAATCAACATTTTTGCAAATTCTGCACCCATGTAGCTTAAGTGGAGAAACTCCAAATTGCTGTCAGGACTCAATTTAAATGCATGATCTTCAATCACAACTGGGACCCCACCACCACCCCTTATGCTGCCTAGAGCCTTCTACATTTCCCTGGTCTATTCATTCTCCTGCTCACCTAGTGGACTATTTCATACCTTCTTATCTCTTCTCAAATCTCCAACACCTTCCCCTTTACATCCTTGTCCTAATTACCCTAATGCTTATTTCAAGAAGTAAATAGACAACCTTCATTAGTGTGGTACACTTGCTAAAATTGATGAACACATACTGAAACATTGCTACTAACCTTGAACTATAGTTTACATTATAGTTTACACTCTGTCCTGTATAATTTCGTAGGTCATGACAAAATATATAACGGCCTGTATCCGTCATTGCTATGTCATGCAGGACAACTCCAATGTCCCGAAAATACCCCCATATTACAACTATTCTTCCCTTTCCTTCCCCTCAGAACCTCTGGTGGCCACTCCTTTATATCAATGATAAAATTCTTCCATTGTCAGAATAACAATAAGCCTATAATAGAATAATAATAAGTCTATTTAAACCATTGTTCATCTCCCAATCTTGGGGATTTGGGGATAGTGATGGCCCCTCTGTTCCTAATCGAGAAGGGAGTCTATGTTCACATGGGACAGATGGATGGAAGTATCTTGCTTACGGTTGCAGACACTCTCTGTTCCTTTGGATGAGTGTTGTCCATCATCATCTCTATGTTAGTTGTCCTGGGTGAGTCCAGTTAATAGGAGAGTAGGTGTTGCAACTCTGCTGAGATTCAGGACTCAACAGGCACACGAAAGACTAAAGATTTAAGTCTCTGAGACATATATTTAACAAGTATAGTGCTAATTATAGGTTCAAATAAAAGGGGCAGAAGAGTCATGTGTAGGGAAGCTATAAATGAGTCTATGTCTATTACACTGTGGAGCAAAAATTCCAGAGTAAGGCCCAATGACAGGGTGCCAAATTCCTGAGCTTCTCTGTCCTGCTTATAGTGCCTGGATGTCTCTAGAGCCCCCAGGAACCCCACTGTTTGAGTCACTGTTTACTGTGGCAGTCAATGAGATCCTGCTGAGATGTGCATAAGTATAGCCTGTGGAATGACCTCCCAACTCACTTTGACATCTCTTAGCCATAAAAACTGACTTGTATTTAATATTTTCCCCTTTTGGTCCAGGACTTTTTCCAGATACATTGCTAGTTGGTGCTTGGTAATAATGTCTCGGTGCCAGGGAAGCTCATCCCCAGGAGTCACGTCCCACACCAGCATGGGGGAAGGTAGTGCACTTATATGTTGAGTTTGGCTTAGCGAGACGCACATTTGAACAATAAGGAGGCTTTCAGGAGGTAACTCTTAGGCAATATATAATACTAGGCTAAGTTTCAATTTCAAAAGAAAAGGCTCATAAGCATGACCATCAATATCAAGAGCCTGGCGTAAGAGTCAGTCTTCCTTCACTAGGCACTGCCCTTGTGTTCAGGGGATTCTTGTTGTTCTAGTAGGGAATGTAGCAGGACTCCCCAGGATGGGAATTCAATATTCTTTCCGTTATTATGTGGGTCTCCATCCATTGAGACAATGCCCCAAGAACTGCACTTGAACATATTCATATGCTTTAGAGGCATGCCCCAGGTGCACCCCTCCCCACACATCCCCCCATCACCAACACCCAGCACCAGTGATCCTCCTCTGCCACAGTTGTGATCCTTCTGTCGATATGGGAAAGTGTGGGAGGGGGAGGGGGTGGGGGATGTGGGAATCCTCTATATTTTTATGTAAATTTATGTACTCTAAAGCTTCTTTAAAAATTAAAATTAAAAATTACAAAAATAAATAAAAATTATCTGCAAAAAAATGAGAACATTTTTCTCCTGACTGGTAACAAATATATAATACTAATATAGGGTGTTAATAATCAAGTGGGTTGGGGGAAAACACAGCAAATGTAAGATATGGGCTATAGTTAGTAAATATTTTGATGATGCTCTTTCATAGTTTGTAACAAATGTGTCACAGCAGTGCAAAGTGTTGGTAGGGTGATGTATGGGAATGTTGTATGATGATATGCATGTTTGTTTTCTAAACTCACAAATTTTACTATATATTTATTGTTTATGTATGTTCATGTATGAATGATATACTTCAATAAAATCTTATTTTAAAAAACTAAAACAAAAATCAAAAAAGAGGTAAACAGAACTCAAAAGAACATTCAAATAAGCCCACCATTACATTTAACCCACTTACCCCACCTGACCCTTATACTCTGCCTTTCCGTCTATTAGAGGAGTGACCTGAACAGGCTCCAATCTAAAACCAACCCTTCTATTGTACACTAGATTCTATCCCCTCTTGCCTACTACTCTCAGATATCTTGCCAGCAATTTTCCTGCCTCTAGTACCATCAAATTTTTCTTATCTATTGAAACATTCTCATCAACATAAAACTTGCATTATTTTTCTTATGTTAAAAACAAACCTCACCTGTCCCCCATTTGTCTCCAGCTACTGCTGCATTTCTCTACCCCAGTTTACAGTAAGACTACTGACATTAGAATCTAACTCTTACCTAAGAAGCAACTCCACAATCTCTTTCATTTATAAACAATAGGCATATCCACTATATCTGTTGAAATTACAGAGGTGTAATAAATTAAAACAGAATAGCCTGTCAAAACATAAGCTAGATCATGTCAAGCCACTGATCACAGTTTTCCAATAGAGTCCAATTTCATTTAAAGATTCTTACAATGTCCTATAAGTACTGAAATGATTGATCTCCCCATTTATTATCTGAACTCATCTTCTACTGCTGTCCGTCTCATTCCACATCAGACATATTGGCTTCCTCAAACAAGTCCAGCACTCTCCAATCTCAGGGTCTGTGCACTTGCAAATGAGTCCCTCTACCTGGAATGTTCTTTCTCAGGTATCTACACAGCTTGTTTCCTCATCTCTTTCAGGTCTTTGCTCAAATATTCTCTGCTCAGTGAGTTTGGTGTTCTGAGTACCTCGCCCCCCCCCCATCTTAAATTAGACTCTTACACTCTTATGCTCCTTACCAGGTTTATTTGTTTTCCTTAGCTCTTTTCACTCTCCAATGTACCTACTTATCTTGGTTAATGTCTCTTTCCCTGTTAAAATGTAAGCCTTGTGAGGAAAGAGATTCTTATCTGCTTGGCCATGCTGAATCTCCAAAGCCTAGAAAAGTGCCTGACACAGAGCAGGTACTCTATAAATATTTATTGACTGACTGACTGACTGACTGAATGAATGAATGAATGAACAAATTCTATCCTACTAGAGAAGTCTTTACACATTCCTATCACATCAAACAAATGATTTAAGACAGGTTAAATTTTATAATAACATGTTCCTGCTTCAAAGCTTATATAGTATCTACTTTACAAGGAAGAATAAATTACACTGGAAAATGGATTTTTAAAATAATAAAAATGACACCTATGTCTAGATTCTTTAAAAAAGAACAACATTAAAATAAAATTTAGCTTCTACATACCAACCACGTTAAATCAAAACCTGGAGTCAATGGAAAGAGCTTTGGACCCAGAACCAGAGACATGGGTCCAATCCTTATTCTTTGGGTGATTCACTGAACTTCTCCATCTCAGGGTCTTAGACTCAGAGATCTTTGCTGTCCCATCCAGCTCTGAGATTCTTTTGTAGCATTTGAATTCTGTCAGATGATCAGCTTTTTAGAAAACAATTCATGAGTAACAAGTTGTTGACTTAATCCAATTAATTGTTTTTAAAATAACTGGGCATTTGATAAATTTTGGGTTGATTGTCAAATTCATGGGTCCATTTGGGCATAATTTTAGACCAAGTCTACACAGCTGAAGTTAGTAATGTAATTAACAGGGAAATACACCTTCCTGATAGCTGAATCCCTCAGGAAACAGTGTCATCCTTTCTCTTGGCATCAACAGCACAGGCCTCGATGTATAAGACAAAATTGTTAAAGAAGTGGGAAAGTAGGAAAAAATAAAGGAAAATTCCTCAGCTACAAGGGAAAAAAAGAGGAGTTATTTCCCAACAATCCACACAGCAACTCTTATTGCCAAAAAATACAGTATTTCCCTCTCGATATTAAACTTCCAACTGCCCTCCTTAATACTCATTCTAATTATACTTTTTTTCCCCTCTATCTCTCGTATGCACTCACTTTTGATCTCTGTGTGATATCAATTCAGGTTTAAGACTATCGATAAGAATTTCCCAAATAAATTTTTAACCCAATCATGTTTTAAATGGCTGCTATGGTAAATCCTTTTGTTAAGTAAATAAACACTCTTGACATTTGTTTTGTCAGTTTGACTTTTCTGAAGGAGAGGCATGGGTGCACTTTATATATACTTTTGAAATATATACATAATTATTCTCTAAAGAACATATATACATTGATATACTCTATGTATGATATGTTTTACAATAAAAATGTAAGCTAATACTAAATCTATTTTAAATGAATTTGACTTTTAATTTTCAGTTTGGGAAAACAGTGGGATGGAAAAAATAGTAAGGGTAATCATTTTCAATCAATTTTGGATTATATCGCTAATATGATGGTTTGGTATTCTTATTCAACTGGTAGTAAGTTGTGTGTAAGAGAGTGAGCATTTTATAGAGGCTGAGGACTATATGCATTTATTCATTAATTCATGGCTTCAACGAGCATTTGTTGAAATCTATTCCATGTTAGGCACAGTGTTAGGGACTAGGGATACAAAGATGACCAAGACATGAGTTCTGCTCACGGAAACTACATGATCTGGAGGGTAAGACAAGTGCCTTTCTAATTTGTCAAAATGACAGTCCCTCCCTACCTGTTCCATCCTTCTTAGGTGAAGCCTCTGACACTCTCCTCCTGTTGGCTCTCACTCTTCAGTTTCTGCCAACTATCCTGTCAGGAGGGAGTCCTACTGGCAGCCTTTTGATCCCCCACTTGATACAGTGGGGAATTGACAGTGCTGTCAGACTGGGAAGCCAGCAGGTCAGAGTGACCCTGGGCTTCTCACCCCAATGATACAACCAAGTCCACTGGCCAGTTTCTCTTCCTAACACTGGCCTTGAACTCCTCCTGTCAGCTGGGTTGCCCACTGACTGTGGTCCTACTTTGATCTGAGTAATCTCCTAGCATGTGAACCCTGAAAGTCTCAGTGTCCTTCAGCTGTACTGTCTTTTGCTAGCTACCCTGCCTATTGCTGAGACAAATCAATGCATACTGTTATCTGGGGACTAGTATGGGAATCACCTACTCTCGGACAACTTATCTTTCAAGGAAACTTGAGCCCTTTTAGCACTACTTCAATCATCCACACCATTTCCTTGGTTAGATGATAGAAGCAGGTAGAATCTCTGCCCAGTTGCACAGTGACTTTAATGAACTTAAGGTCACAAAGTAAAGGATGGAGCACATTAGACATTCAATAAAGTATAGGTGGGCTGATAAAAAAAAAATGATCCTTTGGAAAATCTCTCCAGAATTCTGTATACTTGATTCTATTTCTTGAAGTGTCAGGTCAGCTTCCCATGTTCCCTGTAGAAAAGGCAGCTATACAGGGAGGGAGGTCTTCAACAGGGACATTCCCAGGTGAAATGAGGACTGGCTGTCTTATTGGCTTAATCATAGTGAAGTTTGGCTCTAACTCTTCCTGGCACTGCTGCAGTTTACACTATTCATTTTGATGGCTTTCTAGCTGCCAGAACCTCTTTACTGCCCAGTGATTCACATGGCCAATGGTGGATCATCAGAGACACAAGGACTTGTTCACCTCTCTGTATTAAAGACACACTGACTCAACCAACCAAGAAACGTGGTGCATAACAGAATGAGAAGGGGAAAAATATTAAACCAAAGAATGGGAACCAAACTTGAAGTTCTTGGGACAAATATAAAGTGGTTATGTTAATAATAAAAGGAGAAAAATATTTTGAACTATTAATTTGTGCATAACTCCCCTTACCATTTTATCCCATTTCTACTTCTCTCAGAATTATATGGGAAACTATAGACCTTGGTTAGTAACAATGCTTCAATATTTATGCATCAATTGTCACAAATGTACCATATAATTGTAAGATTTATTAATAGGGGAAGATGTGGGAGTATATGAGAATCCCTTATATTTTCTATGCAAAACTTTTCTGTAATCTAAAACTTCTTTAAAAATAAAGCTTAATATATAAAAACTAAAAAAGTTAAGTGTAGAATTACCATTTGATCCAGCAATTCCACTCCTGGGTATATACCTAAAGAATGTGAAAACAAGGAATCAAACAGACACTTGTATGCCAGTGTCCATAGTGGCATTATTCACAATAGTCAAAAGGTAGAAACAACTGAAATGCCCATAACAGGTGAATGGATAAACAAAATGTAGTACAGACAATGAAATATTATTCAGCCATAAGAAGGATGAAGTTCTGAAACATGCTGCAACTTGGATGAATCTTGAGAACATTGTACTGAGTGAAATAAACAAGGCACATAAGGACAAGTATTGTTGATTTCATTGACATGAAATATGTAGAAATGGTAAATCCACAGAGACAGAAAGTAGATTAGCAGTTACTGCGAGGAGGGGAAATTGTCACTAAGTAGGAATAAAGAGTTTGTAAATATTGGAAAATTTAAAATAAAATTAATAATTTTTAAAAAACAATTAGTGGACACAACTTGAGTTGAAAAGATCAGTGTGATTGTGAAATACCATTCTATTGCGTCAAGTCCACTATATTGTTTCACCAACTCTCTATACCTCAGCTGTGCTCAACGTCAGCCCCACAACCTCAGAAGGAACCCTTATGGCTTCACCATCATCATGTTTGTCAGTAATGTTACTTGCTTCAAGAAACCTTGATATCAAACAAAAGGAAAAATAGTTGACTAAGTGATTTCTAGGGACAGTCCCTGGCCTAAGGACCCATTAGACTTTAGGGATCACTCTTGGCCTCCTTTAGATCACAATTTATATATCTGTATCTCAACAAATTCACTTAGCACAAATATTGAGTACCTACCATATTCTCTATGCTAGATTATACAATGCAAACTGTGAGAAATTCAGGTTTTTTTCATCTATCAAATGAGGATAATACCCTCTCTCAGAATGGCGATTGAATGATACAATAAATGTAAAATACTTAACTCAGGGTCTTGACACAAAACCAGAGCTTAATAGTCATTTTCTTCATTGACAGCAGACAGAGATAAGTTGGTATACTTCTCTTCCCTCAAGGAACTCACAGTGTAAAATGTGCCTGATATCATCCTAGTATTTCAGAATTATTATGAACTATAGTTATGCAATACATCATGGTTTCTGTGAGCAGCCATCCCTGTTCAGGTAGAAACTTAATTCTCAGGGATCCGGAGCTGAAAACCCCTGAGAGTTGTTTGTTTGTTTGTTTGTTTTTGTTTTTGTTTTTGTTTTGCATGTGTTCTAGATCCTAACTCCACCATCATATTTAGGTGTTAAATTAAAAGAAAACTTTGTAATATTTTTAGTTTAAGTATAATAGATTAGTAAGAACATCACAAAATTGCTGTCAAATGACTATAGACATGAAGACATGAATAACAACTCTAGCCCAAAACAGTTGATAATTTGTAGAAAGTGTTTTTAACTACTATTTTTAAAAGAGAGAAAGAGAGGCAGAGGGAGCAAAGTTTCCTGGCACGAGGTCATGTTGTGTTCACTACAAGCAGTTACTACAACAGACAGGCAATTGATCCCACTCCACTCCTCACTGACAGAGCAAGGGCCACGTGGGAGTCGCCTGTGCCAGAGAAAAAAATGCTGCCATCAATTGGTTCTTCCTGAAGTTTTGAATGGAATTTTAATCTTAACTCATAAGAAAATGGTTTTATAAAAAACAACTGCCATTGCTTTCTTTCTCCTTTTGTTTTTCAGGTTGTTTTTAATGTAAGATCTTCAATTTATTTGCCAAACTGAAGTCTGATTGGGAAATGTGGGTAAAAACAAATAGGGATGTCCAGTCATTCCAGACATTGGGTTAGGAAGCCAGGCACCAGGCATGGTGGCTGTGGAAGAAGAAGCTTTAACCACCAGGTAGGATGCTTCCCATTTGTCCCTTATGATGCCAGAGACCTCCTGTGGGCTTCTCAGTGAACCTATTACATGCTTCCTGAAGTCAGGCTTGTTATCTTCCATTACAATGAATGCTTGCTGGATAAAAATATAAAGCACCTCACAGTATGGGAGCATGTCAGAAGACTGAGTACTTATGAGATGTCCTGAAGCTCACACTAATGAAGGATGTTGTTAATGTGGGTAAATGTGGGCAATGTGGGGAGCGGGGCATATGGGAATCCCCTATATTTTTTATGTAACATTTATGTAATCTAAATATCTTTTTTAAAGAAAAAAAATTAGTAAAAAATAAATAAAAGCCATTTATTATACACTTTGGACAAATAGTATGGTATATGAATATATCTCAATAAAACTGCTTAGTAAATAAAAAATTGTGCAAGAATAGCCAGAAATAACAGCTATGTACAACAGGGTAAGCAAAGAGAGATCAAGAGGTAAAGAATTTTCTTGCTTGTTTGTTTTTATTATTATTATTACTGAAATAATGGAAATGCTCTAATGATGATTGAAGTGATAAATGCACAAATATGTGATTATAACAAATGCCATTGATTGTACATATAAATTATATGGTTTATGAACAAAAAATAATAGGGAGGGTTGGGGAAAAAATATACCGTATGTAAGATATGGACTATAGTTAGTAGTAATACTTTGATGATGCTCTTTCATAATTTTTTACACGTTTCACGACAATGCAAAGCATTGGTGATGGGTGATGTATGAGAGCCCTGTATGATGTTATGCATGTTTGTTTTGTAAGTTTACAACTTTTACTATATACTTATTGTTTCTGTATGTTCATGTATGAATAATACACTTCAATAAATTGTTTTTTGTTTTTAAAAAAAGTTCAGAAGAATAGATTGAGTTATTAGCACACCCATGAAGCAATATTTCCCCCTCTTAGGAAAAGGTTAATGATGCCTTATCCTACACCTTCAACACCTTCTGGCCTGGGGTTTTCTGTCACTGCTGTTTTCTCTCGCTTAGGAACCATTCTGTTGTCCCACCTACCTTCCTCCTCTGTAGAATCATTTACCTCTTTCTTGGTATCTCTGTACCTATAGACAAAGTATGCCTTTAGTGATAATAAGGAGATTATTAGGT
>PVKH010014133.1:0-16606 GCA_004027955.1 Chaetophractus vellerosus
GTTCAGCAAAGTGGGGAGCCGGGAAGGAGTCCCCCCCATGTCCCTCAGCAGGACTCCCTGGCGCCTGGCGCTGTCCTTCCCTCCTGCCTCCAGGAGCCCGCACCTCTCTGGGAGGGGCAGTCCTGCCCCCTCAGGCCCTGCTTCATCAGGAGAGTTCCAGAAAGAGTTCCCTCCACCGCTCTGCTTCACTCAGCGCATGTCCTCCTTCCCTCGCCCGCACACCTGTCCCCTCACCTCCACCCCAGCTGCCGAGTCTCAGACCAGCTCATTTTCCAGGAAGGGCTCCTCACTGCCCCCCTTTTCCATCCTGTGCAGCGCCTGCCCCCGAGCCCCCTCTCTGCGAAAACCCACAAAAGATGACACGGCCCGTGCTGGGCTTTTGAGTGTCCAAGAGCCAGGTCCCGAGGAGGCTCTGGGCCATTACTGGGTGGAAAGGGGAGGAAGTCAGGGGCGTGAGGGATCTGAGGTGCCCTGAGCCCTGAGTGCCACAGCCTGGGACGGGTTGGAAAGCCAAGAGCAGAGCCGACCTGCGCGCTCCCACAGGTGGAGCCCGGGGGCGGGGCCTCTTGAGACAGGGGCGGGGCCTCAGGTGGTGGCAGGGGCGGGACCCCCACGCTCCGGGCCCTGCCCCTGAAGACTGTACCTGCGCCCATGCCTGGCGCCCAGCTTCCCCAGGCCCCGCATGGCACAGGTAGGGGTGCAGACAGGCAGAGAAGGATTTCCTGCTACCCAGGTACGGTGTGGGGCTGCAGAAGGTTATCCGTGCACCCATGAAAAGCCAGACGTGGCACAACGCTAAAGCATTGGGGCGCCCTGAAATGCCTGGATTTGGTTTCTACCACCAGAAGGAACGGGGCAGTGGCAGTCGCAGTCACGAGTGGACTTGTTGCGTGCCTGGTGCGGACTGAGGTTCACACCTACAGCTGCCCTCCTACCCCCACATGTAGACTGAGGAGCACTGTAATTACAGCTTTTGGTTTTTGGGGGGACCTTATATGAGTAATTTGGATTCGTTATTGATTTTCACTTAGGAGGAGGCAGGAAGAAATGGACTTAAGGTGAGGCAGGGAGGATTCACGTTGGACTTGAGGGAGATTTTCTGGACTATAAGGTCAACACCAAAAAAAAAGTTATGATTGTTACTTGTAAAAGAAAGGATTTGTCTGTGTTACTGAAATTGTTCTTATTTTGGTTCGTGAAGGCATCCTGGGCCGCCCCGCCTGGCTGCCCCCGAGGGCCAGCGGCTGCCTTCTGACCCGCAGAACCCGGGACCCCAGGCTGGCTGCGAGCTTGGGCTCGCGGGCACGTCAGAGCCTCGCCCCTGGTGCACAGCATCTTTTCTTTAAAGTGAGCAGGCGATATGGAGTCATGAATATTTTTAGACTCCTCTCAAATGAGCAGTTCTTCAGTTTCTGAAAATATTTGACCAATAGCAATAGTTATTTTAGTGACTTAAAGCCTGGCCTGGGTAGCAAATGCTTTTACAAAAATATCCCGCGGCAGCAAGGCTGGTGAGAAATTATTTAGCCGTTGAGCTGCCTGTGCCATTGTCGGACAGCACAGAACAAAACCTGTCTTTTGTTTTTTACCCTTCCACCCCCATTGTTTTGAGCACGTTTATTGCAGAATAAGCCATCTCCAGCCGGAGCCTGCCCGGCACCAGGCTCTGCACAGAATCCCAGCTTGTTGTAAACAGTCCAGTCTCTGCCCTCCATTTATAGAAATCAGAGCAAAATGATCACAGTTTTGACTACTAGGTCTCATTGTGCCACAGCCTGAATGGAGCTGTGAGAGGCACACACACACAGGTTTTACGAGGGTGGTGTTTACCAGGGGGCGGTATTTACAGCTCTGTGTGATTTATCGCTTTTAAATGTAATGTTATGATGCAAATAATTTTTTTTCTTCCCCCAGTGATGAGCTCATGAATAAACCCGGAAAGAATGCGGGGCTGGAGACAGAGGGAAGGCAGAGCGGGCTGGGAATGGCTTTCTGGGATCAGTTCACGGCTCAGCGTGAGGACTGGGGGCACAGCTATACGTGGGACACGGCCTGGAACAATTTCCATCCGAGGCAACAGAGCAGGAATGCTGCTCAGCCCACCGGGCAACAAAAATGTATGAAATCGCATTAGCAAAAAACAAGATTTCTAGGTCTTATCACAGAAAGGCTTTTTTCCCCTTGCAGATGAATGTTCACCTCTAATTGAACAACTGTCACTCTCTTTATTTCTACCTGAAAGTGGCTTTTACAGCTCATAATGAAGGGCAGGATCCTTATAAGCCCATCATGATGGAATGTCTTTTTAGGGTCTGAATGCGGTTCATTAACAGGATATTTAGGGCTATTTTTTCAGTGCTTAATTGGACCACAATTCATTTGCATGTCCCGAACATGCATTCTAAGTCTATACAAGTAGGACTCCAGTTAGTGACTTTCTAAAACACGCTGGGGAAGGCTGGAGTCCACCACCCATGCAAAACAAACACTACATGAGATGGCAGCTGTACTTGAGAGGGAAATCACAGCAGGGGAAATAGCTCAAACCCAATCAAGCGTTCTTTAAATTAATGTAATAAAATTGTGTTGAAGAGAGAAAGAAAGTATTCACTATCAGAGTTTCCAAGGGCCAATGTCACTTCAGAAAAAATCAAAATGATAGAAAAGTTCTGCAGGAGTTCAAGTTTAGAATTTTCCCACAAGGGAACGGCCTGTTTCACGGAGCAGTGATGGAGGATACACCTCACAGTGGATTTTGGGGGGTGTGGTGAGACGTAAGGGTTAATTTGTTCAAAATTCATGCCCTATTTCATGGGAAAACATACATTCTACTCATTGGCTGTTAGATTTGGAAGACTTCACATAGGAAAACTAAGTCAACGGACTCCAATCACAGCTCTTCAGGATGCTAAAGCAAGGCCAAACAGAAAGCTTGGCATTGATACAGCATTGCGATGTGAATGCATCTTACAACCAGGATACTTGAGCAGTATTTACCATGTTTTCTAGCTTGTTAGCCCTTACACCAAAATGCTCAGATCAGCCTTCCAGGTGGAAGTAAACTTATTTTCCCACAGAGATTCCATAAAGTCTCTTCCATCAACCTTGGCTCATACGGATCCCACCCAGGTGAGCTAATTCTGAGGTTGACCTAGAGCTGTCAAGCCTGCCTGCTCCACTTCTTTCTCCTTTGCAGCAACTTGCAGGGATCCAGGGGAAAAAAAACCCAGCAGCATTCAGAGCATAGGTTGATCAGCGGGGCTGTGTTCCAGCCATAAAATCCTTCAAAGTTCTTCTAAAAATAAAAGGGAGGACCCTCAGTACACTCCCAAATTGACTATTTCAAAATTCTCAAGAAAGAAGAAATCATCGTATTAGATTGATGTTATGGTGTTGTTTTGTTTTGTTTTTTTTTAAAGAAAAACAGTAAGTTTTCTCAAATTTATAGAACTGTAGAGGAAGTTATCTTAATAATTGTCGGCCACTGCCCCTCCTTTTTTAAATAAAGAAGGAGAGGTTCAGACCAGGTTAAGTGATTTGTCCAAAGTCTCTCAGCCAATCTAGAACTCAGCTCCCTTTTCTGAAGGGTTGAGCTTTGTGCACAGCTCTACACTGCATCTGACTTTTAATTTTTAATTTATAAAAGGTAATGCATTGCTATAAATTAAATAGTAAATAATTTATAAAAGGTAGTGCATTGTTAGAAATTAAATAATAAGAGTTCATTATATTTTCAACAATCCTTGAATTAAAAGTGCTTACAAATAGATGAAATATATTCAAAACAAAACCACAACAAAAAAGCAAACAAAGGAACAGAACCTTGTAAGGTAAATTTAAATATTTAAATTCATATTTAAACACAAAAATGGCAATTCTTTCCACACTTATTTTTAGCTAAATATTTTGAAATTTTTAAAATTCTTAAGCCATAGTTTAAACATAGAACATGTTGCTTTACAAATAATTTATGTTTTTATTTTCTTCACAACTCTTTGACTAGAACTAGCTTTAACAATTTTTGTTAGTAATTTAAAGCTCTGAAAAATAAATCCTAAATATAGTAGCATGCATTTGAATCCATGATATGGAATTTAAATGTAATTGGAGAGATTTTATGTTTAGTGCCTCCCTTTGAACATATTTCAATCCTCCCATTGAATATAATAATAAAGAAATTAGTTCTGGCTATGTACCTATATAATGTATTTGGAGTATTTCTTTTTTCTAGATATTTATATTTTAAGATAAATTTTAATTCACTGTATCTTAATATATTTTTTAGTAGTAATATTTTATATGTAGTATATATACTAGCATGTAGACACTAAATGAGAATCACTTAAAATACATAGTATATGTTGCTAACAATTGCTAAAAGCTATTTAGTGTAAATTGTAGCACAAGTATGGTTTTATCCACTAGATTTACAGCTTTGTGAAGTTATTTCTGAACTGAACTCAAATTAATGGGCTCTTTGTTTGTGAGCAAATAAACACATGGCTTTGTTTATATTTAGAGGATGACAAATGCAGTTATTTTTATTTTCTACCCTAATAAACTAACAATGAACTCAGTGATGAAAACCCCAGCAAACAAAAGATTGGAAAGCTCTTCGGATACTTTATTAAAAGTCTAGAAATATATTTTACCCACACAGAAGATGCAGAGAAATATTTCAATATTTTATTTTACGTAAATAACAATACATTTTACTGACACTGTTTATGATAAAAAAAAATGATGACACTGTGCATGGAAACATTTTTGCTACAAAAAGTTTAAGGATTGGGAGAAGTACAACCTTCACAAGGATAAGAATCAAGTTTTACAATTTCTACATTGTTAACGTACATGGAAATTTAATTCTGAATTTACACTCATGAATCAGTTCAAATTTATTCTAGTATAAATGTGTCAAGGTAATAAAAATTACTTTTATATTGTCATTTTATTAGAGATTTCTTTCTCACATAGGATTGTCAAGAAATGATATAAAATTATTTACTAATATATGCCCCTTTTGCAGGGACGTGTTTAGGAATGTTTCTGAATATTGTGCAAACAGAATATTTTTTAAGTGCTTTGCAAATTTATTCTTAGTCAATGAGTTCCAGTCATCGGTCCTTAGGATAATATCAATTAAATGCATTTTATCTTTTGGGGTGGAAATTTTCAATTTTGCATGAAAACACAAATTCCTTTAAAGTATAAATATACATTAAAGGGAAAATTAAACAGATCTAGTAAATGGTCCATGATTAAATATATGAAAGTACTATTTGTTTTTTAAAACAAAGTTATTACAAAAGTCAGCTTAACACATGGTTTATTTATATTGAAAATTTATCAGTGTAGATTTTTTTCTTATATTCTTCTAAAATAAAGACAACTGCACCATCAAACAGAGGTAATTTGTTTCATTTCAATTGTTTTTTTCTCCGTAGATAATTTTAATTCAAAATGTATTATTAAAATCTACATTGTGGACAGAGTTAAGTTTACATTTATATTATTAAGAAGCTTTCTGGCCAAGTGAAATATGTGGGCATTTTGTTGCCAGATATTTTATGTGAAGAATAATTGTTTCGTAACTTAAATAATTACCTAGTTAACAAAAACGTCCTTAAATAGATGCAGAATTGATTTGTATTTGTTTATCACAATATATGATAATGCAGAATACAATCATGATTTATTTTATTTGTGATTTTAATGTATATAATATTTTAATGTATATAATATTTAACTGCTAGTGCTTTGGGTACTATGACATTAAAATTATGTATGTAGCCACATTTCACTCTTATGAATGCCCAGATTTCTTAATCTATTTTAATGCTATTCAGATGAAAAAATATGACATAAAAATAAAATCAGTTTATTGGCTCTTAACTTTGACTCTAAAATCTGTTTGCAAATGAAAACAACTGAGTATTACTTTTTTAGTGAAAAAAGTTAAATCATGTTTTCATTATATTGTCAGGGTCTACCTTGAACAGGCCTTACTAATCTATAGAAGCAATTATCAGTAATTGCACATATATAATTATATACCCAGATCATCAAAAAAATAAAATAAATCACTTTAGATTTCAGCGAAGTGAGAATGGATATAAAATAAATATACAAAAATCAATAGCCCATGGGACAAGATAAGATACCTAGGAATAACCCTACAAGATATGAGCAGGACCTATTTACAGAACACTGTAAATTTTAACAGAGGAATGATAAAAGGTAAGCTGAAAATAATTAGCATTTCATAGTCATGGATAGTCAATACATGACTGATTCTTCCTAAGTTAATTATTGTATGTTGATGAAAATCAAATCAATATAATATGGCAATGAGATTTTATCTGAGATGGAAGACACTTTCAAAATGATTCTGGAAGAATTAACAAGTAAGACTAGTCCTATAGTACTTGAACAAAAAGAAAAGAAAAATAAAATAAAGAAAGGAGAGTTGAATTTAAAAGTATTTTAGCATTACAATATAAATGTTACAATATTGATATAAGAATTGAGACAGATTATTAGAGCAAACCAGTTTGAAAAAATTCTTATATAGAAGGAATTGATGTCTTATAAGGAAAGCATCATAAATAAAGCAAAAATTACTTATTTGAAAAATAATTAAGATAGATTATTAACATTCACCTTAAAACCTTACTAATGGTTTCATTTAAGAGCTTAGTATCAATAATGAAACTCTAAAATACTAGATGACAATATAGGTGGCCCGTTAATCTGAGAGTAAGAAAGTGGTTTCAAAGACAAAAACAATGGAAGAGAACACAAAGGAAAAGACAAAGTAATAAAATTTAAACATGTATACATTTTTTAAAGACATGCCTAAAGACAAAACAAAATTTAAAAGCAAATAATTAGATAGAAATAATTTTGACCAGAGGTGGCTATCCTTCATATATAATAAAGAACCTTAAAATTATTAGTACAAATAAAGAACATGAACAGACAATTCTTAGTTGAGAAAAATACTAATATCAACAAATATTTGAAATTGATCAGACTCACTAGTAGAAAAAGTCACAATAAAATCACAATAAAATACTCTTTAAAAAACTGGCTGAATAGACTTTATTTAAAGGTTAATTCTCAATGCTTACAACTGGCATTCATATATTATTTGCAAGAGTGTAAATCAATATTGATTTTAGGAAAGCAAATTGGCAATTATCTCACAAATATTCAGAGTCCTTAAATCAGTAATTCTACTTCTACGGAAATAATTAGAGAGACATGCACAGATTTATATAACATTGTTGTGTTATTTGTAATATTGAAACATTTGCAACAATTAAAATGTCTAATGGGTGGTAAATATTTAAATTATGATTAATGATTCATCCATTTGAAAGAATATCATACAGCCATTAAAATGATGCTTCCAAACAATGTTAAGTGAAAATTCAGGATTCAAATTCATATTTGTATAAATTTTAAAATAAACAAACATAATGTAAATGAGAATAAACCAAAATATTGGCAGATTTAAGTATGATTTTAATTTTCCTCTTTATATTTTCCAAATGTCCTGCAATAAACATATATTCCTTTTATAATGACAAAATTCCTTTAAATTTTGTTAAAGAAATGGCAACTTACCCACTGAAAATATTGGGTTAACAATTAAGACAATATAGTTAGATATATGATACATGGATACAGGCATAGGCAAAAATGTATAATAGATAAGTAGATTGATTTAGACAGACAGGCAGTCAGATATAAATAGATCTACACGTCACAGAAAACCATTACATCCAATCAGATTTAAATACAATTCATCTCTGTATTCACATTAACTTTTTGTATTTATAAAGTCATTTGGTAACTGAGAGTGTCAAATGGACTGCCATTACTTTCCCTGGTTGTATTAATACAACCGAGGTCCCGTAAAAACTAACACTGACTTAATGTTTCATTATCTGCTGCCTTCCTCTCCATTGCTCCATTCCTCTCCATTGCTCCTTTTCTAATTCCTTTTTTGACACCTCAAATTCTTTGTAAACAAGTGGGGTATAAGTACAATTGAGACACTCTTTTTTACATTCTCCTGGCACTGATCCTGGGCTTTGTTGCAATTTGAATCTTAGAGAAATTTTTTAAAGGCCCCCATGCTCACTCCTGCACCCTGGGCGGTGACGGCACAGCCACTTGCTCCAGGCAGCCTCTCAGGACACTTCCCAGGCAAACGTCAGCCTTCACGGCTGCTGCAAACTCTTTGCACGGAATTCCCTGTGAGAGGAAATCACTAAAACATATGTACCACTCCTTCCTGGATTAGGGCTGGAGATTGTCAACTCACACCCTTAGCTTGTGGAAAGTGTATCTGAGATGAATATCAAATGAAACTCTATAGAGATTGCTTGTTTTTCAGAAAATGCCTAGGCTTTTTCTCTTTCAGCCAGCAACCAGCAACCTCCTAGAAGATAACTGCAAGAATGTGATGTCCCATTCCCAGGAGAGTGTTATGTATTACCTCATTTATCAGGAGGCACGAAGCTTTCCACAACATACTTGCTAAGTAAACACCGAGGCTACATACTAAAGTTCAAGCAGTGGTGTAATGTTACAACAGAACCAGCCAATTTTTGTTAAATGGTGTGTGTTTTAATGATATCAAAAAGAAAGAATATGAGATATAGACTGACACTTGTAGAAGCAGATAGAAAGTGGTTTTGCTAAGTATAGATTACCATTCTGCCCTTGATGGGAAAGTAAGCATTTTAAATTGAAGACTTTCCTATCAGCAATTTACAGTTGCATTTGCAACATAATTCAAATAGTTCCAGGAATTCATGCAAAATGAATCTTTCACTTTAATTATCATCAGTTACCAAGATTTATCTCCCTCATTTTCTACTCTGATCACTACCGGTATAGGGCACCGAGTAATGACTAGAATTATTCCTTCTAATTCTGTGCTTTTTCTAGTTTTCACAATTCTTGGTTAGAAAAAGCTGTATGCCTTGAATATGTGTGTGCATACGTGTGTGTGTTTGATTGAAGTTCAAATATATTGAGCATTTTACTTATAATGGTACCCAAGGAACAAGTAGAATTTTTTAAAAGTCTAAAGAACATTGCAACACCAGCAACTTCCTGGACCTGCTACCCTTGAAGTTTTACTTAATAAATAAACTGCTCATTTCCAAAATTCTAATTTAAATGTGACATCATTGTATTTTAAAAATGTGTTACTATCATCCATTAGCCTTTTTCCAAGGAGGGTAAATTATAATATGGTTATTTTTATTTGCAGAATAATTCTTAATTACCATAAGGAATTTTAAAATGTGTCAAGGAGTATATTTTTAAATTAATAATTTAAGAAATAATGTCCACATTTAATATACAACTCAACCCTAAACATCATATAATATTGGCAGACTAAATTTCAAAATGCTACTTAGTTACTGGATAAATTATTTTTAGACTCATCTTACCTGATAGGAAAGCCTGTAAGTGTTGATTTTAGAAGAGAAACTAAATGGAAAGATGAAAAGATATCTCTGAAAAAATATTAATGCTTATAGAGTCATGCTTACATTCTTTGAAGTAGACCAGGTATACCTATTAAATTTTTGACAGAGAATATTTTATACTTAACAAAAATATATAATGGATAAATAAAAATTACTGTTGTTCTCCTGATTTTAAGTTTTGGGTCTAGAAGCTCAAATGCCCAAAAATAGGTTGCGATGTTGCATTGACATCTAGTGGATTACAGCAGTTATTACAAAATTAAAGACGGTCCTCAATTTTAGTTAGGAAAATACTGAAGCTGAAAAACAATTTAAAGGTCATCTCTAGTTCAATCCGGTAATTTTTCAGCTATGGACACTGAGGCAAAGAGAAAGTAAATTCATCAGAAATAGCTCGAGAATGATGAAAATATAGGAAGCAAATATAATATTGGTTAGGTAAATAGAGATTCAATTTTAGGAACACAAAACAAACACAAACGTAGAATATACATATAAGTTACAGAATCCATAGTATTTCCTCCTTCCTTTCATAAAAAGGGGCATGCCATAAACCCTGCTGTTATCATGGGTTTTTTCCTTTAAGAGCACACATTCACGCACAAGTTCATACTTGCAAAACTAAATACTGGAAAGGTAAACAAAATGCATTTGAAAATAGTTACCCATAGGCAGAGAGAAAGAACAAGAAGAAGGGACAGTGATGGAAGCCAGATTTCTGCAGATAGTTGTCATATAGTTTTGACCTTAGAATGATATATATGCTTCACATTTTCAAAATATAAAATTAATCTATAAAGAAAAGAGAAACCTCCAAATAAAATAAACTGAAATTAATGAACTTAACAGAATATCAAGTTGGTGACATGAACAAGTAGAAAAAAGAATGCTACCAAGTTATTTTCAAAGTATGTTAACTGCAAAACACTTCTAAGCACAAAATGAACTACAACATTTTTTAACTTAATTGAGAAATCTTACCTCATATTTGTATTTTAAAAATAGTTTGTGTGTATTATAAGATAAAACAAGGGGGCTGGCTGTAGCCCAGTGGCTAGGGCGCTGGTTCACCACATGGGAGGCCCTGGGTTCGGTTCCTGGGGGCCTCTCCGAGCGCGGCAGACCGCCTTGACAGGGCAAGCCACCGTGGATGGGGCAGAGCCGCCGTGGGCAGGGCAAAAGCCGCCACGGGCAGGGCAAGTCACCCACGAGCAGAGCAGAGCCGCCCGCGAAGCAGGGCGAGCCGCCCGCGAGTGGGCAAGGCCACCGCTCACCGGTGAGCTGGGGGGAGACAAAGCAGACACAGAAGAATGCAAAAATGAGCACAGCAAGAACAAGCGGGGGGGGGGGGGGGTGGATATGTAACAACAACAAAAGAAAAGATAAAACAAATATATAATTATGTCAATACTGTTAGGAACCAAGATTTTCTACCCCTAAGAGAAAAGGGAAACAAGAAAAGAAATGAAAGAAATTAAAAATACTGCAATGCTAATTTGAGCATAAAATATCACTATGAACTATGAAAAAAATGTTTTTCTTTTAAAAATACATATTTCTTAGTTCTGTCCACTTAAGTGTCGAAAAGTAATGACAGCCCAATAGAAACAAGCACCCATATTACCTAGATTATGTCTCTAAAAACCATTTCCCATTAGAAGGAACTAAGGTTCCTTGGATAAATGGCCAATTCTAGCTCTAGGGCAAAGAATGATCCTGGGATATTTTATACCAGACAACAAGGAAAATACCAACAGAACACAGAAATCCACTTGGAGGGAGTTCCATTGTCAAATGATGTGACATTTGAGCATGTAAAAATAATAATGACTGCAACTGATTGGAATGCATTGAATATATAAAAATCCGTATGTCTATAATGATACACAAAAAAAAGGGAAAACAAAATAATTGTTTCATTGGATACCATTGGAGATGCAATAGTGGCAACTCCTTAGAAAACTGGCATTAGCATGAAAGAGGTAAGCATTTATCCCTATTTTCCTCTTTGAAATATATTCCAAAGAAACAAAATAGCCCTTATTTACAAGGGAACAGTTTCTTAAATCATTTCTAGAAGAATCCCAGCTAATAAATCTAGAAAGAATTGAAAAATAACCGCTATGCAACTCCTAGTGAAATAATTGACTCCGACAACAATTCCCAAATGCTAAAATCATTAGATGAAAGCTTGATGGGGCACTGGATATTTATAGCCTGTTAAAGCACAAGCCCAGGGTTTATTGCATAGATGTAAGGGAGGAAATGCTACTTTACAGTGCAGAGATCAGACTGCCAACTAAACCTAGTGATCCATTCTAAAACCATTCAAAATGGGACATGAAGTGCTTCTTGATATCATGTAAAAAAAGTTCACAAAGCTTACTTTTTTACCAAAATTAAGTTTATTCCAGCTTTTAGCACTAATTTCCAATTTTCATGCAAACAGATTAAATCACTCACACCGTGAAACAAATCCAGGATATGGGACATCCCACAGCACAATTGCATCAGTTGCTTTTCCTAAGTCAGTGGCATAGAAGAACGAAAGGGGAGAAGGGTCTGTTACAGACATGGGAAGATAAGGGGCAGGGTGACAAAATATAACATGTGAGACTTGTTTGGATATTGATTTAGAGAAAAAAATTAGACATTTATTCATGCACCAATTAGAGATCTTAGCATATGGATGTGATATTGGAATATTTTAGGTGGGGTAACGATACTGGTTATAGGTCTTTTTTTTTTCAAGCGGCATATTGAAATGCTTGGTGTGAATTGCTGGGATTTGCTGTACAATACTTCAGCCAAAAAGGGGAGAAAGAGAAGATGCAAGTAGGTAAATTGTTGGTAATATTTTAATCTGGATGATAGGAATATGGAGTTTCCATTACACTGTTCTCTTTCCTTCTGTGTATGAAACTTTTGGTAATAAAAATACTTTTTAAAGGAAATGTAAAAGTCTGCATAAAGTTGAAAACTATTTCTCCTCCTGTAATGAAGAATTTTAGCTTTTTAATTTACCCAGATCTGAAAATAGAAGAGAGAAGGAGAGAAAATGAGTACTCACACTGCTTCTTGTATATATCCTTAGCAGCCCCCTGCACTTCGTAAGGTGCAAAACTCACCACGTCAGACATTTCCTTCTCAGAGTCACATACTTTGCCTCTTAAAACAGCTCCTTCCTCAAAGACACTTAAACGGCTTCACAGAAGAAAACCATCTTCCAAGCAGTTTTCCAGGCATCGGTTTTCCCCGTCCCATGTGCCTTTCCTCTCTCTGGAAAGTGCGTCACAGTCCACTCCCACCCCAGCCCGGGTGCATCTCCAGAAGCTCCTCTGAGGAGCTCTCACTGCCTCTCCCAGCCAGGGTGGCAATGGCCCTTGAACATCGTCTTGAATGTGTTTATTTCCCTCACTAGACTCAAAGCGCCTTTACAGCAGGTATGCTGCCTTTCAACCATTGCTTTCCAAGGCCTAAAAACGTCTGGCAAATGGCAGATCCATTAGTGCCTGCTGAATGCAAGCAGGCCCAGGTGCTATCTCCTGCAGGCTTGCTGTCCTTCACAGGTCCAACTTCCAGAAACTCCTGCTATTAATTTCCTCTATGAATATTGTTTGAAAGATTCTGTCTGACAAAAGCCTGTATTTCTGAATTAATAATTAATTCCCTTTACTGATTTCATGGATCAAAAGGCAGTACTTGCCTAAGAGAATTTGTAAGGCTCCCTACCCAGCCAAGGATTCCCACCTGGAGAGTGTCCAGGTAATTTCTATTCAAGGACAGGTTTATTATCATCTGGCCTAGGGAGCTGGAGAATTAACAAGTAACAGGGTTTTAATTTATGGGATTCTGGAAAGTGAAATAATTGCATAATTATTATCAGTCTCAGTTTTCCTGGAGGTTTTTTTTTTTAAACATCTTTGTTGAGAAATGTCACATACTGTAAAATTCATCCATTTAGAGTGCACAATTCATTGGTTTTTAATATGGTCACAGAGTTGTGCAACCATCTCCACAATCTAACTTTACAACATTTTCATCACCACAAAAAGAAACCTTGTACCCATTAGCACCCACTCCCTGCTGCTCCTTCTCTGTGATCTACTAATATCCTTTCTATCTCTACAGATTTGCCTATTCTGGACATTTTATTTAAATAGAATCATACAATCTGTGGCCTTTTGTGACTAGCTTCTTTCATTTAGCAAAATGCTTTCAAGGTTCATCCATGTTGTAGCAAGGTGGATGAGAAATTCGTCCTTTAATTGCCAAATAATGTCTCCTTGTCTGGATGTTCCACATTTTGTTTATCCATGTTATGGATATTTGGGTTGTTTCTATTTTTTGGCTATTATGAATAACTGCTACGAATACGCTTGTACAAATTCTTGTGTGGGCATATATGTTTTCAACTTTCTTGGATATTTATTCCTAGGAATGAAATTGCTGTTTTTCAGAGTTGTTGTACCAGTTTATATTCCCACCAGCTGTGTATGAGGGTTCCAATTTCTCCATATCCTTGCTAACGCTCTTTATTGTCTGTCTTTTTTATTTTGGCCATCCTCATGGATGTGGTTTTGATTTCCATTTCTCTAATAACTAATGATGTCAAGTATCTTCTCATGTGCTTATTGGCTATTTGTATATCTTCTTTGGAGAAATAGTTATTCAAACCCTTTGCCAATTTTTAAAATTGGGTTATTGTCTTTTTCATTGTTGGGTTGTTTATATGTTCTGGATAAAAGTCTATCAGATATAAGGCTTGCAAATATTTTTTGACATTCTGTGGGTTGTATTTTCACTTTCTTGATAGGGTCCTTTCATGCACAAAGTTTTTAATTTTGATGAAGTTCAATGTATCTAGTTTTCTTTTGATTGCCAAATCTAAGGACACAAAGATTTACCCCTATGTTTTCTTTTAAGAGTTTTATGGTTTTCACTTTCACATTTAGGTTGTTGATCAATTTTGCATCAAGTTTTGTGTAGGGTGTGCGGTAGGGGCCCAACTTCATTCTTCTTCATTTGACTATCCAATTGTCCCAGCACAGTTTTAGGAAAGACCACTCCTTCCCCCCATCGAATTGTCTTGGCCCCTTGTCTAAAATCAATTGACCATAAATGTATAGATTCATTTCTTGACTCTCAGAAGTATTCCAGTGACTAATATGTCTATCCTTATACCAATACAACACTGTCTTCACTGATGTAGCTTTGTAGTAAATTTTGAAATAAGGAAGTGTGACTCCTCCAACTTTGTTCTTCTTTTTCAGGATCATTTTGGAAATTCTGGGTTCCTTATATTTCCAAATGAATTTTCAAACCCATACAATTAATCCTTCTGGAATTTCTATCTATACATTATTTCTAGTTATATCTTCCAAATTTTTTTCCTCTCATGATTTCCACGTCTTCATACGTTTTCCATGACTTTTAAGATTTGCTCAATCTTTCAGTCAACTTATTTGGGACTCAACAGTGATCATCTTATCTTTTAATTTTTTAGTTAAAAAAAGTTGGAGCTCTGGGAAGTTTTATATGGTGTGTGGGTTTGTGTGTGCCACAGCTTCTTACATCCTCTTATTATTATGGCGTTAAATAATAGCCTTATTGAGATATAATTTACTTACCGTAAAATTCATCCTTTAAAAGCAAACAATTCACTGGTTTTTAGTAGAGTCAACGGAGTTTTGCAACCATCACCAATATCTAATTTCAGAACATTTTCACCCCCAAAAGAAAGCCTGAACCTATTAGTTCTTGATGACATTTTGACAAACCCCATTCTGGACAACTTCCTCTTTCCACTTAAGTAAAATCACCAGCTTGCCTCGAGCTATCCGCTTATTCAAAACTAAAGTGTATTCAGTCTACTTGTTATGATTCATTTTGTCTCTAGAGAAATCTTAAAACTTTTTCAGGGAAGTGGTCAATTATTTACATTGAAATGAAAAGGCTTTGCTTCTCATGATTTAAAACACGAGGCTTACCTTGCTTTTAAGATGACCCGGGTTAAATGGCAATCACACAGTCGCTCAGTACCTGGGCCTATACATTTTATGAAGTGTTTAAAAATAACAACTTGACTTCCTGCTCTGTATTCTTTTTGCCCATCTCTTTCTTTTGCATAAGAATTGCATTGATAAATGGATTTCCAAGAATGTCATGAGAAACACTGGTAAAAGTAATCTTGGCAAATGTACTAAATTAAATTTCAGTAACGAATAAACCTCTTGCTTGCACCTATTTGAAAACAACGTCTTTTGACTCCGATATAGAAGCTTACTGAGTCATGTCAGTGGAAGCTCTGCCAAGAACAAACAAAACAGTGAGAAGCCACATTTGGAGAACATCCCACTCTTCAACTATTTTCAAAACCATCAGAAGAGCTTCCAATTCCTTCATCACATTGAAGTACAGTAGCAAAACCTCACATTTTGGAGCTAGGGAGATGGGGTTTAGAATTCCACTACACAGCTATGCTACCTTAGACAAAGCACAAGGTCACGCCTCTAATTTCCGAGCTGCAGCTTCCTCCTCGGCACCTACAACCTGAATTCCTCCAGGCCTGGCCAGCTGGGAATGCAGGTGCAATCACCCACAGTCGTGGCACCTCCTTCCTTGGCCACTGCTCCCTCCAGCTCATGCGGGTGGTTTCTGGTTCCCTGCAGCGTTCATCTCCCCCAGGTGCCTCCAGGGGCGTGTCAACGTGTGCTCACCTGAAAACGAGTTGGTGCCAACGGCTCCACGAGGGCACGGTCCCCACGCAACACTGCACTGGGGGCTCAGACCTGATCTGCTGCCCCACTGGGCTCGAGCAGGCCCTGCTGCTGCTGCAGTACAGGCAGGATGCCCCCTGGGGAGGACCCCCGCTACCCGAAATTACCCTGGCACTTGATTCTCAAAATCTCGTCCCTGATCTGTGGTTCTATCTTGCTCTGCAGGCAGAGAGTGCGTGCAGACATCACTGGGGGTGTAGGTTTCCATCCCAGGGTGCACAGGAATCACCTGGTGAATCATAAAAACGCTCAGTCATGAACCCCACCCAGCCTCTGAGGTGAGTTTCTGGGGGGAAGATAGACAGGCTGCCC
>PVKH010014134.1:0-16403 GCA_004027955.1 Chaetophractus vellerosus
GAAACAGAAAATCTGAACAGATGTATAAAAAGTAAAGAGAATGGGACAACCAGCAAGATGGCGGCAGAGTAAGGACCTCCTAGAGTCAGCTCGTGCTACAGGGCAGTTAGTAATCATCGAGAGCTATCTAAAGCACCTGTTTGGGGGCTCCAGGAGACCAGAAGAGCATCCTGCAACGTCCTTAAAAGAATGGAAGGAGGAGACTGCCCATCTGCAGAGAAGATTTGTAAGTAGAGCAATCCACGCAGAAGAGTCTGGTGCCCATCCTCCACTGGCAGCACAAGCCGCCTCAGGAGCTATTCCATGGCTGGAATTGGAAGATCCATTTCCCAAAAATGGGGGAGGAAGAGACAGTTGGGCACCAACTTCAGCTAATGATTAGTAAGTTCAGCTAGCTAAAGTATAATCCTAACAACGGCTAAAGTTTGAACCCGTCCAAGTCAGAAAGAGGCCAGTAGCTGCCTTTTTAACTCCACCCCTGGCATGAGGGGAAGCGGCAGACTGATATCACAGTGCTATAGGGAACCGCTTCTTTCCATTCAGATCAGATTGCAGCTCTAGCCTAAGCCCCAGCCCCACCTCCGGCAGGGAGGAAGCTGGGGGAACCTGCACCAGGCTCTCCAGGAAACTATACGCCATGCCTCAGAGGCTGGTAATGAAGTTGGCAACCAACTTCAGCTACTGATTAGTAAATTCAGCTGGTTAAAGTATAACCCTAAGAACAGCTAAAGTTTGAACCTGTCCAAGTAAGAATGAGGCTGGTAGCTGCCATTTTTACTCCACCCCCCAGCACACAGTGCTGTAGGGACCAGCTGCTTTCCACCCAAATCGGCTGCAGCCCTAGCCTAGGCTTCAGCCCCACCTCTGGCAGGAAGGAATCTGGCAGGACCTGCACCTGCCTCTCCGGGTAACTAAAGGTACATTCAGCTGGCACAGGCTGAATAGTCAGAAGTCTACCGGGGCAAACTGCAGTCATTTTGGACCTGCATGGCATGGATTGCTGCCCACACCTGCAGCTCCATCCCCACCCCAGACAGGGGAGGAAGGGCATGCCTTCATCAGTCTCTTGGGCAACTACAGTCAACTTGGATTGTGACACATGGCGTGGCCCTGACCCTAGCCCTGGCAAAGGAGAAATGTGGGAGAAGTTTCATCGGCCCCTGGGGCAATGCAGGCAGCTTGAGCCTCCACAGCTTACAGGACCAACTACATCCTCAGCTCCTACTACACAACCAGTAAGGGAGAAAGGGCAAGAAAGCCCTAAACTAAAGAAAGAAACTGCACCCAGAATAAATACATCTAAGAAGTCAGATGCCAAGACACCAACAAAAAACTATAATCCATATCAAGAAACAGGAAGAAATGGCCTAGTTAAAGAAACAAGATAAGCCTCCAGATGACATAAAGGAGTTGAGACAACTAATCATAGATGTTCAAGCAAATCTCCTTAATAAATTCAATGAGATGGCTAAAGAGATTAAGGATATTAAGAAGACATTGGATGAGCACAAAGAAGAATTTGAAAGCATACATAGAGAAATAGCAGATCTTACGGGACTGAAAGGTGCAATAAATAAAATTAAAAACACACTGGAGTCATATAACAGCAGATTCGAGGAGGCAGAAGAAAGGACTGGTGAGCTTAAAGACATGGCCTCTGAAAGTGAACATACAAAAGAACAGATGAAGAAAAGAATGGAACTTCTCAGGGAACTAAATGACAGCAGGAAACATGCAAACATACATGTCATGGGCATCCCAGAAGGAGAAGGGAAGGGAAAAGGGGCAGAAGGAATATTTGAAGAAATAATGGTAGAAAATTTCCCAACCCTATTAAAAGACATAGATATCCGTGTCCAAGAAGCACCACATACTCCCATCCAAACAAATCTGAATAGACCAACTCCAAGACATACACTAATCAGAATGTCAAATGCCAAAGACAAAGACAATTCTGAGAACAGCAAGAGAAAAGCAATGCATAACATATAAGTTACCCAGTAAGATTAAGTACAGAGTTCTCATCAGAAACCATGGAGGCAAGAAGACAGTGGTATGATATATTTAAGATAATGCAAGAGAAAAACTGCCAGCCAAGAATCTTATATCTGGCAAGATTGTCTTTCAAAAATGAAGTCAAGTTTAGAATATTCACAGATAAACAGAAAGTGAGATAGTTTATAACAAAAAGACCAGCCTTGCAGGAAATTCTAAAGGGCGTGCTATAGTCGGAAAAGAAAAGACAGGAGAGAGAGGATTGGAAGAGAGTCTAAAAATGAAGATTATATCAGTAAAAGTAACTAAAAGTATTAAAAGAGAGGTGAAAATAAAATATGACAGATAAAACCCAAAGGTCAAAATGGGTGAAATAAGAACTGCCTTTACAGTAATAACATTGAATGTTAATGGATTAAGCTACCCAATCAAAAGACACAGACTGGTGGAATGGATAAGAAAATATGACCCATCTATATGCTGTCTGCAAGAGATTCACCTTAGACCCAAGAATACCAATAGATTGAAAGTGAAGGGAACTGAGGTGCCTCAAGCGATTGAATGCCTCTCTCCTATGTTGGAAGGTCCCAGGATTGGTTCCTGGTGCCTCCTGAGGAGAAGACAAGCAGACACAGAAGAATGGGCAGCAAGTGGACACAGAGAGCAGACAGCAAGTGCAATAGGCAGGGGCGGGGGGTAGGGGGTGGGGATAAATTTTAAAAATAAAATAAATCTTAAAAACAAAACAAAACAAAACAAAACAAAAGCCCAGGAAGTAAGCACACAGAGGAGCAGAGAGAAGTCTCGATTAGCAGAGGCACCGGGAAGAGAAACGAGCCGTTTGCCTGATAGTCTAACTGCTGACCTTGTGGAGAGAAGCAAGCCTGAGCCTGGAGAGAATCCAGCCCCGGGGAGAGAGACATAGCCTAGAGAGCCTGATGGCCCACAGCTGATATTGGAAGAAGCTGGTACCACAGAGCTTTAAGAGGAATAGGAAGTCTCAATGTCAGTAGCCATCTTGCTCCAACACGTGGCAACAGAATTTGGTGAGAGAAGTAACTTATGCTTTATGGCCTTGTAACTAAAAGCTTCTACCCCAAATAAATACTCTTTATAAAAGCTAACCAAAAGAAAGGGAAAAAAGCCAGAGTAGCTATACTTATATCAGTTGAAATAGACTTTAAAAGACACTAGTAATATGAAATCTGAGGAGGCACTTAGGAAAAAAATTCCATTTACAATAGTGACTAAAATAACCAAAAATTTAGGAATAAACTTAAACAAGGATGTAAAGCACTTGTATTCAGAAAACTACAGCTCATTGTTAAAAGAAATTTTAAAAGACCGAAATAATTGGAAGAACATTCCATGCTCAAAGATTAGAAAACTAAATATCATAAAGATGTTAATTCTACGCAAATTGATATACAGGTTCAATGCAATCCCGATAAAAATTCCACCAGCATTTTTTAAATAAATGGAAGACACAATTATCAAATTTATTTGGAAGGGTAAGTGGTCCCAAATGGCCAGAAACATTTTAAAAAGGAAAAGCGAAGTTGGAGGACTCTTACTTCCAGACTTTAAATCATATTACCTAGCTACAGTGGTAAAAACAGCATGGTACTGGCATAAATACAGGCGCATAGACCAATGGAACCGAACTGATGGTTCAGAAACAGACCCTCACATCTGTGGTCAAATGATTTTGATAAGCCTGTCAAACCTACCCAGCTCAGGCAGAACAGTCCATTCCACAAATGGTGCTGGGAGAACTGGATATCCATAGCCAAAAGAAAGAAAGAGGACCCCTAGCTCATGCCTTATACAAAAATTAACTCAAAATGGATCAAAGACCTAAATATTCATGCATCTAAGCCAAAGATGTACTATGTTGATAATGGAGGAGAACGGAAAAAGTGTGCCAAATGTATGCTATGGACCATGATTAATGGTAATAGTCTGATGATATTACCTCACAATCTGTAAAAAAAGTTCCACCATGGTGTGGTGTGTTGATGGAGGGGTGTTGTGTGGGAATCCTGCACATGAGCATGATTGTTTTGTAAATTCACAACTTCTGTAAAAAAAGTATATTTAAAATAATAATAATAGGTTGGTAAGATATGACCTATAGTTAGTAGTAGGATTTTCATGATATTCTTTCATAATTTGTAACAAATGTCTCATAACAATGCAAGGTGTTGGTGGTGGGTTGATGTATGGGACCCCTGTATGATGTTATGCATGTTTGCTTTGTAAGTTCACAACTTTTACTATACACTTATTGTTTATGTACGTTCATGATATAATAATAATAATAATAATAATAATAGGGTGAGTTGGGGAAAAGTACACCAAATGTGAGATACTTTGGTTAGTAGTAATATTTTGAGGATGCTCTTTCATCATTTGTTAAAAATGTTTCACAACAATGCAAGGTATTGGTGGTGGGGGGTGAGGTATGAGAATCCTGTATGATGTTATGCATATTTGTTTTGTAAGTTCAGAACTTTTACTATACACTTATGGTTTATGTATGAATGATATACTTCAATAAATTTTTAAAGAAAAAAAATAGATTGAATTAGCAATAACATCTTCCCCAAAAGAAAAGCCCAAGCTCAGATGACTTCACTGGTGAATTTGACCAAATATTTCCAAATATTAAAAGAAGACTGAACACCAATCCTTCACAAAATCTTTTGTAAAACAGAAGAGAAGGGAGCATACATCAATGCATTCTCTGTGGCCACTATTATCCTGATACCAAAACCAGACAAAGACATCACAAGAAAAGAAAACTACAGACTTCATCTCTTATGAATAAACACAAAAATCCTCAACCAAATACTACCAAACAGAATCCAGCAACATACAAAAAGAGATTATACACCTCTTCTATTCAACGTTGTACTGGAGGATCTAGCCAGGGCAATTAGGCAAGAAAATCCATATGGGAAAGGAAGAAGTAAAAGCATCTCTCTTCACAGGTGACATGATCTTGTGTGTAGAAAATCAAATCTTAGTGATCCACAAAAGACTAGTAGAACTGATAAATGAATTCAATAGGATTTCAAGATACAAGATCAATAAGCCAAAATCAATTCTATTTCTTTGCACTAGCAATGAACATACCAAAAATGAAATTAAGAAAATAATTCCATTTATAAAGCATCAAAAAGAATAAAATATCAGGAATAAATTTAACAAAGGAAGTGTAAGACATACACTGAAAACTCCAAATATCATTTAAAGAATTTAAAGAAGGCCTAAATAAATGAAAAGGCATCCTATGTTCTAGGATCAGAAGAATTTATATTGTCAATATGGCGATACTCCCAAAATTGATCTACAGAAAACACATTTGTTTTCAAAATCCCAGCTAGCTTTTTTGCAGAAATGGACAAACTGAAATGCCAAAGCAAGAATAGCCAAAATAATCTTGAAAAAGAAGAACAAGCTTGGAAGAGTCACACTTTGAATATCAAAACTTACCAGAAAGCTACAGTAATCAAGAGAGTGTGGCACTGGCATAAGGCTAGACATACAGATCAATGCAATAGAATTGAGAAATAAAAAATAAACCCTTACACTGTGGTCAATTGATTTTTAACACCACCACCAAGACCAATGGGGGGAAAATCTTTTCAACAAGTAGTGCTGGGACAAGTGAATACACACATGCAAAAGAATGAAGTTGGACCCCTAACTCAAACCACATATAAAAATTAACTCAATGGCACATGGACCTAAATGTAAGAGCTAAAACTACTTTTAAAATACTAGAATAAAACAGGTATAAATCTTCATGACTTTGGATTAGGCAGTGATTTCTTAGATATGACACCAAAGGCACAAGTGACAAAAGGAAAAATACAGAAATTGGACTTCATTAAAATCAGACGGGGCTGGCTGTAGCCCAATTGGTAGGGCGCCGGTTTACCACATAGGAGGCCCCAGGTTTGGTTCCCGGGGTCTCCTCAAGCGGGCAGACCGCCTTGAGAAGGCAAGCCGCCACGGGCAGGGCAAAGACGCCGCGGGCAGGGCAAGCCGCCACAAGCAGGGCAAGCAACTGTGAGCAGGCAGGCCGCTGTGCGGTGAGCTGACTCGGCAGGTCACCGCAGCAGGGGGAGACAAGCAGACACAGAAGAATACAAAAATGAATACAGCAAGAACAAGCAGAAAGGGGGGGATATGTAATAAATAAAAAATAAATCTTAAAAAAAAATCAGAAATTTGTCTGCTTCAAAGGAAATCATCAATAAAGTGAAAAGACAATCCACAGAAGAGGAGAAAATATTTGCAAATAATATATCTGATGGACATCTCATAGCCAGAATATGTAAGCACTCTTACAAATCAATAATCAAAAGATAAAGAATACAATGTTAATGGACAAAGGATCTGAATAAATATTTCTCCAAAGAAGATATAGAAATGAATGATAAACACATGAACAGATGCTCAACATCACTTGCTATCTGGGAAATGCACATCTAAACTACAGTGAGATACCACTTCACACCCACTAAGATGGTTATAACACAAAAAGACAGATAAGAGCAAGTACTGGTGAGGATGTTGACCAATTGGAGCCCTCATAAATTACTGGTGGTAATGTAAAATGGTGTAGCCACTTTGGAAAAGAGTCTGGCAGATACTCAAAAGATTGAAAAATAGAGTTACCATATGACCCAGAATTTCTACTCTTACGTATATGCCCAAGAGGAATAAAAACATATGTACACATAAAAACTTGTACATGAATATTCATAGCAGCATTTTTCATAATAGCCAAAAGTGGAAACAACCCAAAAGTCCATCAAAGAAAGAATGAATAAAAAAATGTGGTATAGCCATACAATAGAATATTATCTGACAATAAAGAGAAATGATTAACTGATACATACTATAACTTGACTAAACCTTGAAAACATTATGCAAGTGAAAGAAGTCAGTCACAAAAGGCCATATATTAGAAGATTCTATTTATATGAATGGTTCAAAACAGACAAATCTACAGAGACAGCAAATAGATTAGTAGTTGTCCTGGGTTAAGGTAAATGGTGAGAGGAATGGAGAATGACTGCTATTGGCAGAGTTTCATTTTGGATTGATGAACTTGTTGTAAACTTAGACTGTGGCAATGGTTACACAATTCTGAATATACTAAAATAATTGAATTGTACTCTTCAAATGGGTGAATTTTATGGCATGTGGATTATATTTCAATTGAAATGTTAGAGAAATATATGTCATAATATGTTGTATAAAAGAGACAAGTACAAAGAAGAAAAGTAAAATTGCCTGTAATTCCTCCATGTAGAAATAACCAGTAATTATTGTTAATAATTGTGATTATAGTAATATCAATAATTCCTATATTTTTATTCTGTATATATTTAAATAACGAGCTCACACTACACATACAAGCTTACATCTTACTTTTTAAATTTAATGTTATATTATGAGCCTTTCCTCATGTCAGTAAAAATTCAAATAGGTAATTTTAACAGCTGTGTAATATTCCACTAAATGGCTGTAGCACAATTCACTTAACATTTAAGGGTTTTTTTTCCTGAAATTTGTCTATTATAGTGTCACAATGAATATCCTTTCATGAGAATCTTTAACAGTGTCTGATTATTTCCATAGATCAGCATCCTTAAAATGGAATAACTAAAGAGTATGAACCTATCAAAGCTTTTGATTTTTGTTGCCAAATTTCTCTCCATAAAGGTTGTAGGGAGTTCCTGCCTCGCCCCACCAGCATGGACATACTTTCCATAAAATATTTTCTAAAGCAGGAGACAACAATTGTAGTCGTCACCACATGTTGAGTGTGTTCTACATGCCAGACTCTGTGCTGAGTACTTTATGTATATTAACCTCACAGCAAGTTTTAGAACAAAACTTTTGTTAGTTTATAGAGGAGGAAACTGAGATTCAGAGAAGTTAAGTCACTTGTACAAGGTTACACAGCTAGTTACTAGGAGATCCAGGATTGCAATAGTAGCTTAAATGTTGTGATTAATTGCCAAGATCATGTAGACTAGACCCAAAAGATGACCTACCAGCCCATGTAGGATGTCAGACTCCCTTAATACTTTTTGTATCGTGGCTGTATGACCGGACAACTCTCTCTACTCTCTGGACCTCTGTTTCCTCACCCCTACATGAAAGGGTTGATGGATGATGATACCTAAAGTCTGTGCTGGCTCTAACCCTCCAAGGAAGTCTAGGTATGGATCTAAATCATGGATGCAGGGAAGAAGGAATTAGTTTATGGTGCAAGTTTGCTTATCACCATCACCTTCACCTTCCTTCTTGATGAGGGGCAGATGGGGTTGTACACGGTAGCACAGATAGTCAGCTCTGCCTGAGGCAATGATGCTTTATCTCAGGCTTTTATTTTTTGGTACCAGGGCCAGGGATTGAATTCTGGACCTCGTATGTGGGAAGCCAGAACTCAACCACTGAACCACATTGGCTCCCCTGAGTTGGTTTTTTCGTTTGTTTGCTTGTTGTTTGTGCTTTTGTTTTTAGGAGGCACCAGGGACCAAACCTGTGACCTCCCATGGGGGAAGTGGGCACTCGATCACTTGAGCCACATCCACTCCCCAAGTACTCAGGCTTCTGTTAATAGTTAGCCCTGAGTTCAAATCCTGAGTTCTAACATTTAATCACTCTGTAGCCTTAGGTAAATAATTTGCCTTCACTCAGTCTCAGACTTCTCCTCTGCTAAATGAGGTAATATTAGTTTCGCCTCACCAGTCACTGTGGGGTTAAATGTGGTATGTGAAAGTACAGAGATCTGCCCCAGCACTTAGTAGGTGTTTAATAAATACATGTTCCTTTCTTGCATGCTTTTTCAAGTCCCTGAATCCTTCTTTGAGGGATGCTGGGATGAAGTTTAGAAGTAATAGTGTGGTCACACATGCAAAATTATCCATCAAACTTTCTCTCAAGGACTCTATCAAGGGACTGCAAGTTTCCACAAAGTGCAACTAGCTGGCCTCTGATATGGCAAAGTTAAGATTCATGAGTGGGAGCAGTGACTTCTTTTCTGGTCTCATTTCTGATCCCACAGGCACTCCCTTTCTCCAAACTTAGATTCATGGCATCAATCCAGTATGGTGTAGGGAACATACAGTGCATGGACTTCAGATTCAGAGAGACATGAGTTTGGATCTTGACTTGTGCTTATATGCTGGGTGCTTAGACAAATGATTTAACTTCTTGGTTTCCTCGAAGATAAAGGTCATAACAATTACCTTGCAGGGTTGAGGTAAGGATTTTAAATGGCATGTAAAGGGCTTCTGCATACAGTGAGAGGCTGATAAATGGCAGCTATTACTACTCAGCCTGTCACACCACGAAGCTAATGGCCTCAGCGGAGGAACAGAAGCCTCATCAACAATAACAGCCCCATCCATCAGGGTGAGTCAGTGCTGAAGCAGGCCTTTTTCCAAACCCAGAGAGACTCTACCTCACCACCTTCTCTTGCCCCAGGCTACAAGCTTATGTTCCTGATGTTTCTTTAAATTCCAAAGTGCCTAAGATTGCCTCATACATTTGGAGCTCAGTAAATATTAATCAATAATGACTTCTTTGTGGTGAAAGACACCCTACTTTCATTCTTCCTTTCGGATTTCCACTTACTCGGGAACTTGCGGATGACTCTGAAGGGTTGGTTGTTCACATCTGTCTCTGTAATGCTGCAGACATATTTCTCATTTAACTTGACAGGGTATTTCAGGACGGAGAACACTCTGTAGAAGCCATTCATCTGCTCCTCCAGGACCTCCACGGTACTGTGGTTGCTCAGGTCCCTCTCTGCCCGGTCCAGCCAGGTCACATTGGGCGCAAGGTACCAGCCCTTGGAGATGCAAGTGGCCACATCCTCACCATCAATCCTATCAAACTGCACCTGGGGCATTTCAGAGTCTGGTTGGAAAAAAATAACAAAACAATTAGTCCTCTTTCATTTCATCCCCAGGAGGCTCAGGCTAGCAGAAGTCTTGCCCTGGGTTTTTATATTAACCCCTTATAGAGGTAACATATCTACAGGTTCACTGCGGTTAAAATTCTGAGCCAAGCACAGTGAGAGAAGAACAGGATATTATGCTATATCACATCTTGGTCTTTCAGAATTACAATTTGTTTGGAGAGTTTGGGATAAGGCCAATGTGTTTGAATGAAGGATATACGCAAGTGCAGATACAGTACCTTTTGTCCAGAGCAATATTTTAGCTAAGATGAACTGACATTCCAAACACCTGACTCTCAAGGTGGAAATAAGAAGAACTTAAAAAAAATTTTGTTGAGTAGAAGAGAAAAAGTAAGAACACCAGAAAAGAACCCTTGGAAACGTATCCTTTTGAAGAGAGACAGAGCTTAGAGACAGAACTTGAAGCCCAGTTCATCCAGTGAATCGCCTTACCTTCCACTATTAGCTTAATTGTGCTTTCACCTCTTCCATTAGGTGTGATGGCTGAGCACTTGTAGATAGCTTCATCCTGGAAATCCACATTTCTTAGTAAAAGTGATAGACTCCCCTCAGAAATTTCATCCCGATCCACAGAGACTCTCCCCTCATACAGGGAGTTTTGTTCCTCTAGTTGCTCTGTGTTATTGCGAAACTGGTACACCAGCTTTGAGAAAACATCAAAAAAATCATAGTGCCTGAAAAAGCTGTAATATTCCTTATCATCTTCTACCTCATATTCCTCTTTGATGTCTTCTCTTTCCCAAGAAAACTCAAGATTTTCTGTGCCTTTCACAAAGGAGAAATTGCAGGAGAGGGTAACATCAGTGAAAGGGTGGGCCCGTAACTCTTCTGTAGACACTGAAAATGAAGTTTGTAAAGCACCTTAAAGACTGGCTAATACCACATCGGGTAGGGTTTAATGACTGATTAAAAAAAATTGTTCTAGTTGTTTTATACAGAAAGGGATTTAATACAGAGAAACTAGGTGTTTACAAAGTCTTTGGAAGGGCTAGGAGAATAAGCCCTAAGTAGGGCAAATGAGGCTTAGAATACGTGTGTCCTGTTCTCCCCCACATTATGCTAGGCTGGGAACAACACTGCAGAGCTGGTCTGCCAGTGGAGCTGCTGCCTCTGCCGCAGCAGGAAGCTGGTAAATCAAGAAGTCATCACTGTAGCTGTTGGCTCCAGAGCCAAACTGCTCCTGCTGGATTTACACTGGCAAAAGGGAGGACGCCTCATGTGCCATCAACTCTCTCCCTACTTAAATCAGATCCCAATTTAATACCTGAACAAGTACATCTGATTTGAAGAGCCTAAATCACACCCAGAACTGAGCTGCAAGGAAATCTTAGAAATACAGCAGAGTGTAAACCACAATGTAAACTATAATCCTTGCTCAGTGGCAATTCCCCAAAATGCGTTTATCACTTGCAATGAATGTACCACACTAATGAAGGATGTTGTTTATGTGGGAAAATGTGGGAGGTAAGGGGAGCGGGGCCTATGGGAATCCCTATGTTTTTTATGTAACATTTATATAACCTAAGTATCTTTTTAAAAATATTTTAAAAAGAAATATAGCTTTTTCTTTTCTTTTTCTTTTCTTTTTTTATTTCTTATTTTTGAAATATAGCTTTTTGCTTTCAGCCTCAGCCATGCAGGTAGGTACATGAGAAAGGCAGAAACAGATGTTCAGGAAGTAAATCTATTCCATCTACTATAAATACTAGTCTGGACATAGTTATCAACAATAGAGACTGAGAGCTGTACGCAGCCACACAATACATACTATTCATAGAATCATGTTATAGGATAGAATCTTGATGTGTGATGACTAGAAGAAAGCTTAGAGAGCATCTAGTTCAATATTTGTAAACTATATTCTCCAGAGTCCACCCCAGAGGCTGCCACTGATGGACAAGTGAAGACCAAATTAATGGGACCTCCACCCACTTCCCACTTTAATCAGAACAATTACTCTCTTATTTAGTTTATATATTGGACTTCCAAATAAGGATTCTTTTGCAAAATGTCTGTGCTACTGAAAAACAAAAACAAAACCAGGAAGCAAAGTTGCTCGAAATCACACAGTAAGATAGTGGGAGAACTGTGGAAAGAAATCAAACCTCTCAGAGTTTTAAAAAACAAACAAACAAACACTTTAGGGCCATAGTTACCAAATTTGGGAACATAAAAGATTACTTAAATTCCCAAGGGGGGGAATGACAGAATAATGAGACTTAAGCATATGAAAGTAACCAACTGTGGCTCAATTGGTTGGGCTCTGGTTTATCACATGGGAGGCTCCGGGTTCGGTTCCCAGGGCCTCCTGGCAAAGGCAAGCCGCCGCACAGTGAGCTGACACAGCAGGGGGAGACAAGCAGACACGGAAAAACGCAAAGCAAAAATGAACACAGCGAGCACAAGCAGCAAGGAGGGGATATATAAATAAATAAAAATAAATCTTAAAGAAAGAAAGAAAGAAAGAAAGAACTCCAATAAGAAGGCAATTGTTTATTCTGCCCAGAGACACTGTGCAGATAACAAGCAGCAGAAAAAAGGAAGAGTTGGTCAATGTGAGCCTAAGAATGAACACTTTTTTTATATACCAGGACGAGATGAAATAGAAGGAAAAAAAAATAGGTGGAGCACCAAGGCAAATTCTGATGGCAAAGGTTAGCAGGAAAGGAAGCTTCCAAGCCACCAGTCCAGCAAACAGCAGCTGAGGAGACATCCAGTAAGGAACGTTCCAGCTGAGTAACAGATGTACTGTGCTCATGCCAGCTGTTGGTGGGGTTGGGCATAGGACTGTTCACTTAGGGCGGAGTCCATATCTTAACAATCTTTGTGGGAAGCAGATGTGGCACCCGCAATTGAGCCACATTGGAGGTCCCGGGTTCGGTTCCTGATGCCTCCTGGAGAAAACGAGCAAGACAACAAGCTGGCATGACGGGCTAGTGCCACAAACTGACACAACAAGATGATGCATCAAGGAGACACAAAGAGGAAACACAATAAGAGACACAACAAAGCAGGGAGTGGAGGTGGCTCAAGCAATTGAGCACCTCTCTCCCACATGGAAGATCCCAGGTTCAGTTCCTGGTATGTCAGATGAGCAGACACAGACAGCACACAGCAAATGGACACAAAGAGCAGACAGTGAGCACAAACACCAGGGGTGGGGGGATAAATAAATAAATTAATTAAAAATAATAATAATCTTTGTTTCAACAGTACCTAGCACAGGACTTGAAACAGTAATAAAAATGACAGGCAACATTTACAATGTGGTAGACATATTCCAAGAGCTTTCCCTGCCTAATGCTAATACTGAGGTAGGTATTATTATTATCCCAATTTACTACTAAGAAAATCAAGGCACAGCAAAGTTAAATAAGTTGCTCTGGGACATACAGCTAGTGAGTAATAGAGCTATGATTCAACCCCAGGCAGTCTGCCTCCAGAGCCCTCCTTCTGAAACATGCTCTCTCATCTTCCAACAGTAGGCATTCATTATACATTGAACGAGTGGATCAATAATTAATTGAATGAATGACTGAGTGAATATAAAGGAAGACAGATGAGCATGGAAAGAAGGAGGCAGGGAGAAATTACCTTGTATAACCTTTAGAAGGATGGATTTGCATATAAAAAATTAAGCGCTTTCATGCTCAAAATTTCATTATTTGTCTGATGTGGTTATAATCAAGAAGCAGCATATTATAGTTTTAAAAGATGCCTAGTCTGAAGAATTGTAAATTCAAGTTCTAGTTCTAAGTACCCACTTACTAGTCATTTGGCAAGAAGCAAGTCACAATCTCTCTGAGGTATGGTTTCCTCATGTATCATTAGGTTTAATAACACCTGCCCCAGGGTTGTTATGAAATACTTTGGGATCCTAGGGGCTGTTTTTATATGACATGGCTCAGTCATTTTCCAGAGGGACATAAGGAGTGGGCCAGGTGGGTGGCTCCTTTAGTAAGCTGCCCTCCACATCCCTCTTATAAGAATATGCAGCTAGCCTATCCATGAGAGGTCCTCATTCCTAGATTCTTGGGTTAGACCCAGGAGGTCTCGCTACAGTTGTACCCTTTTCAGCCCAAGGGAAAGGGTCTCAGAGGCAGGAACCCAAAAGCTCTAGCCAATGAATCATGAAATAGGATCTACTAATGATGTAACTGATAATATTAAAGGCAACTTCTGATGGATGTGTCTGCAGATGGTCCTACTTGAATCTGAACAACTTGTCTATTTCAATCTGAGTTATTTCTAGCCCATCGTGTCTTTTATTTTTAAGATTTATTTTCTATTTACTTTATTTTTCTTTATTTATCCCCCCTTTCCCCCAGATGGTTCACTGGTCTGTCTGCGCATTGTTTGCTCGCCTTCTCCAGGAGGCACGAGGAACTGAACCCAGGACCTCCCACATGAGAGGGGAGTGCCCAACAGACTGAGCCACATCCACTCCCCATAGCCCATTGTGTCTTTAACCCCCCAAAACCTAATCTCTGAGAGGAGACTGAAGCAAAAAGCTAATAATGTGGAAAAGCACTTGGAAGACTGTAGGAAGATATCACATGTAAAGTACCTGCTATATAGTACATAGTGCATATAGTCCATAGTGTTAGGTTCTAAATATTGCTATGAAATGTAAGATATTATAACTATTAGGCATACCTTCTCTTTCTTACCCATATACACACCCATCCCTTTAGTTGGTTGGGTTATTCCTATATGTGGATTACCCTGTGCTACTGCTCATTTCACATACACGCACACACAACACTGAAATCAAGAATCGAGAGAAAAGAGCCTGTAGATGTGACCTGGGTGGACTAGGCCTTGTGGTAACTCCTGAGGTGACTTCTGGAGCCTGAGCATGGCTTCAAGCTGCTGTCATATTCAAGAGTCTGGCAGAGCTGCTGTAGAGATTGCATAGCAGAGTCTCTTGGAGGAGACTCTTTGCAGAGACTGGCAAATACGCTGAGAGATGGCATATGCCTGAGGACTATATATGAGTTTGCTCACTTTGTGGAGTAGTTATATTACAGGTTTTGAGTACAGGTTTGGATAGCATTTTTTTTTCAGAAACTTTTGCATATCTACTTTTGGTTAACTGAATTACATAAACATTTTAACATCTATATACTCTGTCCCCCAAATTTTTGAAAAATTAAGTACAAAGAATTACATAAGCCTTGTGTTGACTGCCAATTCAGATTTTTCAGGACAGACCTGATTTCAAATATTACATGATACTATACAATAAATTGGCACATGTAAGGGGAGATGGTCTAGATATTTTGGGAGGTTTATACTATAGGTGTCAATAAGTATGGGCATCCAGATATGGCCTCAAATAGACAAACACAGTAGGGATGGGGGTAGGGGAAAGGCTTTCCTTATTAAACAAAAAGAAAAGAAAATAGAATAAACCATGATGCTTTACAATTTATATCTGTTATATTTTCCCATCTGCTCTTTACCATTTCCTGGGAACAAATTCAGAAGGTCTGTGTTATTCCCATTCAACAAAAGAAATGATTGAGGTTCAGAGAGAGTAAGTCATTTGCTTGGTTTATCACTGAATCACTGTTTTCCTCACTAACCCCAATGCTGTTTCAAAAATACCCACAAAATCTCTTGAAAAGTGACTCACCTGCACCATGAACAAATAGAAGTATGTTAAAGGCCATCAAAAAGGAAGACATTCTGTAAGGAACAAAAAGAAAGGCAGGAGATTTGCTTCAGCCAAGAAAGAGGATGTCAGCACAACCCCAGCAACCACCTCCCAGCAACACCTAGCACAGGTCCACTGTTAGGAGGCGTCCAGCACCTCAGCACGTCACAGGGAATGCCCACTGTGTTGAGCTCACTGAGGCTGATCTTGTGCAAAGGTTTCTTTGATTTACTCCGTGACTCTCAAACCTTCTTCCTATAATATGCAAATCTGTCTTTCTAGGGGAGTCACAGTTCAATTCATTTGGAACCAGAGTGCTACTTGGGCACTCTGAGGTGATATTTGAGGGGCCAGCGATGGCTTCCCAAGCAAGGTTTGCTGGCCTCCTTGAAGTTGCTGGAGGGCAGTCTGGTAGAGGAGGCGTAACTAATACATATACAGGTTCATCTGGGTAGTTATGAAGCAATGTTTCCCAAATAGAGAGAAATAACCAAGAAACAGTACTAAAGACTTTGCCCAGTCAAGACTGCACTTTAATGGGAGTGGTGTCAGAGAGCCTAAGACAGCTCTGGGAGGGATGGGAGAGAGGACTCAGGGAACACTGTGCCCCTGAGAAGCTCTGATACAAACACACATCTGCACACAGTCAGAGATGAGCACACTCATGAGCCGAATCTAGCCCTCCCTTTCTGGCCTCATCTCTCACTGTTCTCTCATACTTGAAGTTCCACCAGT
>PVKH010014135.1:0-16614 GCA_004027955.1 Chaetophractus vellerosus
CCTCAGGCAGGTTAGATCCTCTGCAGTCAGCTGGAGTGGTGTTAATCGCCACCTGTCTCTGTTTCCTCACTGATGTAATTCCTCTCTTTACCTAGGTGTCTGGGCATGACCACCATCCTGAGGTGATCTACCTCCCCTCTCCCTGTTGAGTCAGGTTCCCTTCCGATATTCAAGGGGGGTGGGGCCCAGTTGGCTTAACTAGCCACAAAAATTCATTCTCCACTCTCCCATACCCCTCCTCCTCACAGGGAATCTGCTGTCACACTCCTGTTTGGAGAAGTGGGCTAGGGTGTCTACCTATTCTGTCTGCCCTGAGGGCCAGGTATGTGTGCCCCTCCAGCCATTGATGTAAGCAGCCCCCAATTATTCCTGGCTTCTCTGTCTGTCCACTACCCTCCTAGATGACTCAGAGCAACTTCCTGTGGAGGTAGATGTCTGCTCTACATTCAGTTAGATACAATTCACCAGGAGTTTTACCCTGGCTTAATATCTTGGGGGTGGGGGAGGGGAGCTCTACGCAGCAGCCAAAAGCTTTAATAATTCATGATTACTTGTTTTGGCTTCTTTGTGTCTCTGACCCTCACTCTTCTGGGAGTTGGTAAGCAGTGTCCTGGTTTGTTGTGCCTCAAAGCAGGTCCACATGGCAGCCTCCGGCTTTCTCTTTGCTGTTTTAGTGAATGCTAAGAATGACATGTCTAACCCATCAGCCATGTTTCCACAATCTCCTGACATAATGTTTTTGTCCATCCTTTTCTCCCTAACTACCTTCCTTTTTATTTAGATGGTCTTTTGTTCTGTACCATTTTGAGTCAAAATGTGAGTCAAATCACTTCCTTTTGTGTAGAATCTTAGATAATTAATTTGTGATTATCATGGGATTGCATTTACTGTTCTAAATCTCTTACAATTTATTGATACCAACTTAACTTCAAAAGCCTAAACACACTCTGCTCCTATATCTCTTCTCCCCTCCCCTTTATGTTGTTCTTTTCACAAATTACATCTTTATATATTATGTGTCTAATAAAAGGTTTACAATTATTTTTATGCATTTGAATTTTAAACCACATAAGAAGTAAAAGGGAGTGTTATAAAGAAAAACTGCAACAATACTGGCATTTACACTTACCCATATACTTACCCGTATAGGTAACTAACTTATACCAGAGGCCTTTATTTCTTCATACAGTTTTTAGTTTCTATTTTCCTTTCTTTTCAACGTGAAGAGCTTCCTTTATAATTTCTTGTAGGCAGGTCTAGAGATATTGAATTTCCTCAGCTTTTGTTTATCCAGAATTGTTTTAATTTCTCCCTCAACTTTGAGGGATGGTTTTTTCAAATATATTATTAAGACACATTATTACAATATTAATATATTATAAAGACAATTTTTTCTTTCAATATTTTTTATTTCACACCGCTGCCTTCTGGCCTCCATGATTTCTGTTGAGAAGTCAGATGTTACTCTTATTAAGGAATCCTTGCACATGATTCATTGTGTTTCACTTGCCATATTCAAGATTCTCTTTGTCTTTGAGTTTTGACAATTTAACTGTAATGTGTCTCAGTATGGATATCTTTTGAGTTTATCCACTTGGAAATCATTGAGTTTCTTTCATTTATATATTCATATCTTACAGCAGATTTGGGAAGTTTCTGGCCATGACTTCTTTAAGTATTTTCTGCCCCTTTCCTACTTTCTTCTCCTATGGTATATATGTTGATATACTTGATAGTGTCCCGCAGGTTTCTTGGGCTTTGATCATTTTTAAAAAATTCTTTATTGTTTCTGCTCCTCAGACTGGATATTTCAACTGTCTGATCTTTAAGGTTACTGATACTGTGTTTTGCCTGCTCTAGTTTGCTATTGAACCCCTCTATTGAATTTTTCATTTCTGTTATTGTACTCTTTTAGCTCCAGAATTCTATTTGATTCTTCTTTTAATTTCTATCCCATTTATAAATTCTCATTTTGTTCATATATTGTTTTTCTTATTTTCATTAGTTCTTTCTCCTTGCTTTCCTTTTGTTCATTGTTCCTATTTAAGAGAGTTGATCTAAGATCTCTGATTAGTAATTCCAGTGACTGAGATTCCCCCAGAATAGTTCCTCTTGTAGCATTTTTACCACGTGACTAGGACATAGTCTTTATCTCCTAGTATACTTTGTGAATTGGGGTGGGAGGGACTGCAAATTCTGAGTATTATATTATGGATACTTTGGAAAATTATTTCTCTTACTCCTCAGTCCAACAGACCAAGAAAAGGGAAAAAAGGAGAAAAAAAGGAAAGAAAGAGAAAAAGGAATAAACACAAATTCCAACTCATAAAATGATATATTGTCTATCCAAGAGTCTCGGTAGATGGCAGTGGGAAGCTGGAAGCTGCTGCTGCAAAAAGTGGACAAACCAAGGCTAGTATCTGCACTGGTCCCTCAAGGATATGCTAGACCTTTTAAAAGAAAGAAAATAAACAAAAAGAGAAAGAAAGGAAGAAAGAATTTAACTAAGTTTTCAATTTTGATAAGGTCCTATTTATCTACTTTTTCTTTTGTTGCTTGTGCTTTGCACGTAAAGTCTAAGTAACCATTGCCTAACACAAGGTCCTGAAGTTGATTTTTGTATAAGGTGTAGGTATAGTCCCACCTCTTTATTTATTTTGCTAATGGGATCCAATTCCCAACACCATTTGTTGAAAAGATTATATTCTTTCCCAATCAAATGGTCCTTTCCTCCTTGTAAAAAATCAGTTGGCCATAAATATGAGAGTTGATTTCTGAGCTTTCAATTCTATTCTGTTGGTCTATATGTCTGTCCTTGTGCCAGAAACATGCTATTTTGATTAGTGTGGCTTTGTTGTAAGTTTTAAGATGAGGAAGTCTGAATCCTCCAACTACATTATTCTTCTTCTGGATGCCTTGCGCTATTCAAGGCCCCTTATCTTGCCATAAAAATTTGATGGTTGGCTTTTCTATTTCTGCAAAGAATGTTGTTGGAATTTTTATTGGGGTTGTCTTGAATGCATAAATTGCTTTTGGCAGGATTGACATCTTAGTGATATTTCATCTTTCTACCCAAAAACATGGAATGTCCTTCCATTTATTTAGATCTTCTTGGATTTCTTTTAGCAATATTTTGTAGTTTTCCATGTACAAATCCTTTACATCTTTGGTTAAATTTATTCCTAGATGTATGATTCTTTTAATTGCCATTGTGAATGGAATTTTTTCTTGATTTCTTGTTCTAATTGCTCATTGCTTGTATATAGAAACACTTTATTAGCTCTAGGAACTTAAGTAGATTTTTCAGGATTTTTGGTATATAGGATCATGCCATCTGTATATAGGAAAGTTTCACTTCTTCCTTTCCAACTTTGATGCCTTTGTTTTCCCTTGCCTAATTGAGCTGGCAAGAACTTTCAGTACAATGGTGAATAACAGTGATCATAGAAGGCATCCTTGTCTTTTCTGACCATCATGGGAAAACTTTCAGTCTTTCACCATTAAGTCGTGAGTCAATTGTGGGTTTTCATATATGCCCTTTATCATGTTGAGTGAATTTCCTTCTATTCCTAGTATTCTCCATGATTTTATGAAGAATTGTGCTGGATTTTGTCAAATGCCTTTCCTGCATCAATTGAGACGATAATGTGTTTTTTCCCCTCCATTGTGTTTATGGGGTGTATTACATTAATTGATTTTCTTATGCTGAACCAACCTTGTATAAAAGGAATAATCCCACTTGATCATGGTGTATAACTATTTTAATATGCTGTTTGGATTCAGTTTACTAATATTTTGTTGAGAGTTTTTCCTATATATATTCATAAGAGATATTGGTCTGAAGCTTTCTTTTCTGCGGTATCTTCATCTGGCTTTGATATGTGGGGATGTTGGTTTCAGAGAATGAATTAAGGAGTGTTCCCTCTTCAGTAATTTTTAAATAGTTTGAGAAGAATTGGAGATAAGTATTCTTGGAATGTTTGGTAGAATTCCCCTGTGAAGTCATCTGAAACCGAATTTTTCTTTGTTGGGAGGTTTTGGATTTCTATTCAATCTCTTTACTCATAAATGGTTTGATGAGATCTTCTATTTCTTCTTGAATAAATATCGGTAGTTTGCATGTTTCTAAGAATTTGTTCATTTCAACCAGGTTATTTGATATATTGTTGTACAGTCGCTTATTGTATGCTTTTATAGTCATTTATATTTCCATGGGTTTAGTAGCAATGTCTCCTTTTCTTCTATGATTTGTGTAACTTGTATCTTCTCTCTTTTTAATTTTCTCAGTCTAGCTAAGGGTTTGTCAATTTTATGGATCTTTTTAAAGAGCGAACTTTTGTTGTTCTTCATTTTCTCTATTTTTTCTTTTCTATTTCATTTATCTCCACTCTAATCTTTATTCCCTTCCTTCCGATCATGTTGAATTTAGTTTGCTCTTCTTTTTCTAGGTCTTCCAGTTTTAAGGTTAGGTATCTGATTTGAAGTTTCCCTTCTTTTTAAATGTAAGTATTTAGAATTTCCTTCTCGGTAATTCCTTTTCTGCATCCCATAAATTTTGGCATGTTGTGTTTTCATTTTCTTCAAGATATGTCTTAATTTTGATTGTGATTTCCTCTTTAACCCATTGTTGTTTAAGAGTATGTTATTTAATATCCACATATTTGGAATTTACCCTTTATCCTTCTCCTATTGATTTCTAGTTTCATTCCATTGTGGTTGGAGAATATTCATTGTATGATTTCAATATTTCTTGAATTTATTGAGATTTCTTTTGTGATTTAATGTTTGGTTTATTGTGGAGAATGATCCATGAGCACTTGAGAAGAATGTGTACTCTGATTTTGTTGGGTGAAGTGTCTATATTTCTAGTTTGTTTGGAATTCTATATATAAGGTCTAGTTGGTCTTGTATATCCTTATTGGTTTTCTAAGTAGATGTTCTACTGATTTTTGTAAATGCTATATTAAAGTCTCCTACTATTAATGTAGAGCCATTAATTCCTCCCTTCAAATATGTCAGTATTTGCTTCACATATGTTTAGGCTCTGCTGTTCTCTATATATTTATGTTATAATTTCCTGTTGAATTGTCCCCTTTATCCCTCATAACTGTTTTTGACTTAAAGTGTATTTTATTTGATATTAGTATAGCTACCCCAGTTCTCTTTTCATTACCACTTGCATGTTATATTTTTTCCATTCTTTCACTTTCAACCTACTTCTATCTTTCAATTTTCAGGTGAGTCTCTTGCAGACACCAAATAGTTGAGGAATGCTTTTTTAAAAAAAATCCATTCCTGTAACCTCTGCCTTTTTACCAGCGAATTTAATCCATTTGCATTTAAAGTCGCTACTGATAATGCAAGACTTTATTCTACTGTTTAGCCTTTGTATGTCTCATACCTTTTTTGTCCCAAAATTCTTCTATTAATGCCTACTTTTATATTTATTTGATTTTTGGTCTTTTATCATACTGAGTGCCTTCTCTTTTCTATCTGGATATATTTTTCATCTATAATCCTTGTGGTTACCATAGGGTTAAAATTTAATGTCCTAAGTATATAACAATAGTATTTGGTTTGATACCAATATAAAGAGCACACACCTATACTTTTCCTACACTCCTTCATCCCCAGCCTTATTTTTTATACTTGTTACCACTTATATCTTAGCACATTGCATGTACAAAAGTATAGACTTATTATTACTTTTTATGTATTTGCATTTTAGCATCTGTAGGAAGTATGAAGTGGAGTTACATTCCGTAAGAATGGTTGTTCTTCAAGTTATGTTTTGCTGTGTAAGTACAGAATGACCATTGTTTTAGTTTCCTAGGCAAATATCATGAAATGATTCACTTTTAAGCAATAGTAACATAAACTTACAGCTTTAAGGCTGGAGAAATTTCTAAATCAAGCCATCATCAAGGCAATGCTTTCTTCCTGAAGACCAGCTGCCTGCAATCCTTGGCTTCCCTGTCACATGGCAAGGTTCATGTTGGCTCCTACTAGTCTCTCCCTTCTCTTCTGGGTTTTGTTGATTTCAGTTTCTTGTTTCCTTGGCTTTCTGTCTCTGCATCTGAATTTCATTCATTTATAAAGGACTCCAGTAATAGGATTAAAGCCCATCCTGAAGGAAGTTGTTCACATTTAAACTGAAGTAGATTCATTAAAAATTCCTATTAAATGGGTCCACACCCACAGGAATTGATTAAATTTAAGAATATGTTTTTCTGGGCCACATACTGCTTCAAACCACCACATTCACATTGCCTGACAATCACACTTGTAGGTATATACCCAATAAAATTGAAAGCCAGGACCGAAACAGATATTTTCACACTGATATTCACAGTGACATTATTCATGATTTTCAAATGATGGAAACAACCCACGTGTCCATCAACCAATGAATGGAAGAACAAAATGTGGTATATATACATACAATGAAATATTATTCAGCCAAAAAAAGGAATGAAGTCCTGATACATAATACCCCAAGGATGAATCTTGAAGACATTATGTTGAGTGACTAAAGCCAGAAACAAAAGGACAAATATTATATGATTTCACTGTTTTCAAATAATTAGAATAAGCAAATTCATAGAGTCAGAATCAAAAATATAAGTTACCAATGGATAGGGTGAGGATAGGGGATGGGAAGTTAAGGCTTAAAATATACATGGTTCTTATAATGATGGAAATGTTTTGGTAATGGACTGTGGTTATGGTAGCACAACATTGTGAATTTAATTAACAGCGCTGAAATATATATATCTGAATGTAATTAAAAGGGAAATGTTAGATTGTATATATGGTAAGAGAAGAAAAATATTTTTAAAAAATCCATGGGGGAAGTGGATGTGGCTCAAGCATTTGGGTGCCTGCCTACCACATGGGAGGTTCCAGGTTCAGTTCCCAGTGCCTCCTAGAGAAGATGAGCAAGACAACAAACTGACATGAAGGGCTAGCCCAGCACAGCAAGCTGATGCAACAAGATGATGCAATAAGGAGACACAAAGAGGAAACACAATGAGAGACACAACAAAGCAGGTAGCAGAGGAGGCTCAAGAGATTTAGTGCCTTTCTCCAACATGGGAAGTTCTGGGCTCAGATTCCAGTGTCTCCTAAAGAGAAGAGCAGACACAGAGAATGCACGACAAATGGACACAGAGAGCAGACAGTGAATACAAACAACAAGGCAGGACGGAGCAATAAATGACCTTAAAAAAAATTCCATAGGGGGCCGGCTGTAGCCCAGTGGATAGGGTGCCGGTTCACCACATGGGAGGCCCTGGGTTCGGTTCCCGGGGACCTCTCCGAGTAGGAAGACCACCATGGGTGGGGCAGAGCCGCCATGGGCAGGGCAAAAAGCAACCATGGGCAGGGCAAAGCCGCCACGGGCAGGGCAAGTCACCCACAAACAGAGCAGAGCTGCCCACGAGCAGAGCAGAGCCGCCCACATGCGGGGCAAGCCGCCTGCGCGGTGAGCTGATTCGGCGCGGCGCCGCAACTGGGGGAGACAAAGCAGACGCAGAAGAACGCAAAAATGAACACAGCAAGAACAAGCAGAAAGGGGGGGATATGTAACAACAACAACAACAAAAAAAAAAAAAACTTAAGAAAAATTCCATAGAACTAAACTTCATAAACAGTGAACCTTAAGTAAAACCATAGGCTATATAAAGTATAAAAATGTGCTATCTTCAATTGTAAAAAATGTTCCATATGTATTCAAGTTGTTAATAATAGGGTGGTATATGGGAATCTTGTATTTTATGCATGATTTTTCTGTAAATCTACAACTTCTTTAATATAAAAGAAAGAAGGAAGGAAGGAAGGAAAGAAGGAAGGGAGGAGGGAAAGAAGAAAATAAAAAAACAAAAAGGGTGCACTGGCTCTTTATATCTGTGTAGATGCTGGTGTGAGGCCAGAAGCTGCTTGTTTCAGTTTGCCAAAGGGGTGCCAATACAGGACACCAGATTTCTATTGGCTTTTGTAAAGTCGATTTATTTAGGTAAAGGCTTACAGTTCCAAGGCCATGAAAAGTCCAAACTGAGGCACCTTCAGAGCAACTACTGATCCTGGCATGTTGCCACATAGTGAAGCAAGACGGCCACTGACTTCTGTGGAGGTATCTGCCTTCCCCTCCAGAATCTACTGTCTCTTGGAGCTCAGCTGTGAGCAACCAGGCATAGGGCTTGTCTCTTTCCAGGCCTCCTATATCAGTCACAGCTGTTTGACTCTTGCTTAAGCGATCCTCTCTTTTAAAAGGCAGGACCAAACATGGTGGCTTCCTTTTTCCTCTGTGTGTGTCCATTTATATCATACTCCAGCAAGGGGGTGGAGACTCAACCTGAGTCCTCACTGACTTAGTCAAATCAAAAGCCCCAAAGCAATCCAATCAAAGTTCCCTCAACTGAGTTTAATGCAATCAAAGGTATCACACCCAGAGGAATGGATTACTTTACAAAGATAATCTTTCTCTCTTTGGGATTCATAAAATAATCTCAAACTGCTACTCTGCTGCTGCTGAGAGCACTGAAACTGAGGCTAACATATGTGCTGGTACTTCAGAGATCTGCCAGACTAAGAAACATACATGCACACACACACAGGAATGAAAACCAACAACAAAAGAGGGTCAGTGGCTTTTCATGCTCTGGTAGGTACTGCTGGAAGGCTCTTTGGGGATCCACCAGGTCAAAAAAACACAGAAAAGAGAGAGAAAGAAAACCAACAAATAAAAGGGACATTGGCTTGATAGATGCTGCAGGAGGTCCAAATCAAGGCTTGCATCTTCACTGATCCCACAAGGATGGCCACACTGACTTCAATTTCTAGCCCCAACTTTTGAAGGACATATTCTCTGCCCACCCTGATCCCAGCTGGCTGCTCCTGCGATCTTATCTGCTTCTGATTCCACAGCCATAATGGCAAGGCTGAGGAATGGGGGCTGGTTGCTGGTTTATAGACACCTTACTTACAAAATGTTAAAGATCAGCTGTTTTTCCCTTTCACCAGCACTCCTGCAGTTGTTACAAGTGTTCAGTCTGGTTCCAGGGTTACCACCTAGTAGTTAGCTCCAGTCTCTTTTTCCATCTCATTCATTTTTCTGGTGGAAGGAGCAATTGGTAAAACTTCCTACTTTGCCAGTTTTTAACTGTGCTCTTCCACAAAACCTTATTTGGAACTGTTTTAATATTCAAATACCATGTATTTCATAGCATAAGTCCTTCTCTCAAAAACCATAAGTATGTGGTAAAATCTCATTAAATGAAATGAATGAAATGCAAATTTTATAGCCTGGTAATTGTAATTTCTTAAAGATGGACCTTATTCACTGACTTTAGAATATTGAAATGTTTTGGGGGGCTAGGCAGAAAATATAGACAAGTAAATCTGGTTGAGTATAATAAAAATTTTTAGGGACTATAGGAAACTGCAGAGTGAATGCTTGATCTAAATGTAGACAACCTTTACTTAGCTCCAGCTGATTTTTGCCATTTGGGAATTGGGGTAAGTTTTGCTGGATATTCTGATTTTTCTGGAGAGCTAGGAGGGATCTCCTTTTTTTATTATTATTATTATTGTGGACAACTAGCAAATATTTGAAAACCACTCTGTTTGTCAAACAAAACCCAAGGGTAGAATCTAGTGGTTGCAACCTCTGCCTGTTTGATCAAAGTTCGTTTATTGACTCTTCCCGGGCCAACACTTCATTCTGTTTCTTTAGCCTTTTTCATGATGTTTACTTAACTTTTAAGTGCCTCTTTTTCCTCTGTACCTATTCAAGTTCTAGGTGAATTTTTCCTCTCTCTTTCCTATCACTCCTCCTCAATATCACCCTCCTCTGGGATAATATACATTACTTATCTGAAAGTCTCATTTGTGACTTCATCATATACTACCTTCCATTTTATTGTTAGCTCTGCCAAAGTTTATTAAATTAAAGATTAAACTTTTACTGAATAGACTTTAGGTGATTTGTAGTCCAACTCCTCATTATGTAAAGACTTGGAGAAGATAAGTAAATCCTCCAATATCACATTGTTAATTAATTGCAGATCCCAGAAAATTTTATAATTGCTTTGAGTATAGTAGATATTGGATACATATATGCTGGTTGATTGAAATGTCTGAATATCTTTTTAATAAATGTCTTTTTTAGACTTTTGTTATAATTTCAAAACATTTAAACACAAAGTTTTGGGTTCAGCAATGAAATTCATGTTTTATGGAGTGTTATCTATAAACTGTCATCTTCCTCTAAAAATGAGTTATGCTATTTATTAAAAGCACACATACAGACAACCCCTCCTCACCAACAGTGGTATGTGTTTGCATTCCAAGTTAAACCAAGGAAAATGAGTGTGCAAATTGCTTTTGTTTATAAAATGCAGCTGTGCTTCTGTTTATTTTTAGATGCTGTTTAAACTGGAATAGCCATTCTTTCTTCAGAATTTTGAGGTGCTTACATACTCAAAAATACTTACATTTATTTTCTCTAGATAAATATTTGATTGTGATGGATGTTAATTTTTAAAACTATGTGCACAATAATGTACTGAAAACTTAAAATCATATAACAGATATTCATATAAGCACCATCAAAATTTAATATATGTTAATATTTTGCAATATTTGCTCCAATCTGGACAATTAAAGTGGAAATTGTCATCCTAACCAATACTATCCCATTGAAATATCTACTATTATTAACATAGAAACATTGGTCAAAATATTTTGTCAGGAAAGAATGAGCCTAAAGGAATGATTAGACTAAAGGCAAAACACAGCCTTTTGAATTCTCTGTTCTTCAAAATCTGAATCTGAATTTTTTTATGTCAAATACATACTCCTTGTTTCATGACTCATTATCATCATTTTTCCCAAATCCATATTTTATTTAATGTACTTATTTCATTTTACCTACATACCCTACTTCCATTTTTCTTTCTCTATTAGCAACAATGCCTGAATAAAGATGGCTGTAAGCACTTTGATATCTCTTCCATCAAAAGCTGGGGTCTGTTTCTCCTCACAGGTTGATCTGTGACCAGTGAAAAAAGAGGGAAGTGATGCGATGTCAGCTCCAGGACTAGCCTTTCAGCATACTGGCAACTCTGTGTTGGTCTCTCATTGTGACTACCTTGCTGGAAAAACCATTAGATAGGCTTTGAGGGTACAATGGAGAAGGAGAGTGTCCCAGCTGGGTGCAGCATTCTAGTCTTTCTGACAAGGTACAGACATGTGAATGAAAAGGTCCTGGATACTACAGACCAACTTACCACAAACTTATTACCACTAAATGGCCTCTGTAGGACACATGTGAGCAGAGGTACCACCTAGTCAGCTGTGCCTGAATTCCTGACTCACAGATTTGTGAGCAAAACGAATAATTGTTGTTTGCAGCCAGTAAGTTTTGGAGTGGTCTATTACACTGCAAAAGAAAACTCAACAACTACCATTCTTTTGCTTATAATGTGAATCTTTATTTCTAATATGTGTTCTTACTGAATATGGGTGTTTCATGTGAAGGTATTTTGATTTAAGGGTTATTGTGAAATATATCTTATTTTTAACCAAGTACAGTGGATTTGAGGTCCATCCATGTTGCAATGTTTATGTCTAATCTGTTGATTCTATTTGTTGTGTCAACTCATATATTCATCCATACTTTTTACCTATCTATTCTCACAGTGATGAACTGACTCCAGCTCTCAGCTGTTAACAAATAATGCCCTAGTGACCATGCTGGGCACATTTCTCTTTTTACCTTATGGTGTGAGAGTTTTTGGCATTTCATAGCAACAGTATAACTTTGTCATAGTTTATGCCAATTCTTTTTTATCTAAGTAATTATAGATTTCTCTCCAGCATGGCTGTACCAGTCGACCTCTCCACTAGCAATGTCTGTTTTTTTCTTATATCACCATATTCTTACCAATAATTTTAATTATTCAACTTTCTATTTTTTTCATATATAATAGTTCAAAGTGAAATCAACATTAAGTATGCATTATTCTTGATTATAATTGATCTTGAGCAGCACTTTTTGTGGATGTTGTCCTTTTGGGTTTCTTTGTAAATTACTTGTTTGGGGCTGTTGCCAGTTTTCTGTTAGGATTGCTGGTCTTTTCTTGTTTTTATTTTAGAGATTAATCCCTTGTTTGTTTTAGACATAACAAATATCTTGACCCATTCTCTCATTGTTCTATTTTTTTTCCATGAAAGGATAGCTTTCATTGAACAGCTATCCTTATTTTGGTCTAATTATGTTGTTTAATTTCTTGCCTTATGTACTTTTGAAGTTTTTATTTTAGAAGTCTTGTGTTGTTCCTAAATAATAAAGATATTTATCTGCATTTCTAAAATCATTCTCTTATTTATTTTGCTTTTCTTTACCATACTTACCCTCATAAGTAGACAGTGGCATGTACAGGCTCTAGATAAATTCTAGGGCCAAATAAAAAAAGTATTTGGTAACATGTTTCACATATTTTAGGGAGAATTAAGAGCCTTTCAAAAATTATTTCACCCTCAAAAAAATTATACTTAATCATCCACATTGCCTTTATATAGAGATCATTGAAACACTGTACAACATAGCAAATAATTCTAGAGCTACACTCATTACCTTGAACAACAACAAAAATCTTTCATTGATCTGTCAGTTGATTTTGTGCAATGATTTGGGAGAACACTGAACACCCAACATGAATCCATGTTTATTTTTTAGCTAAGGTGAGGCATAAATAAAAACACAAACTCTGGCAATTGAACTAATTTATTAATAGTAGTTCTAGTTTTCCAAATCCAGTGTGCCCCAGAATCTTTCCTGACATTGGGTTTTGGTACTTAGATTACCTCTGATGAGGCAAATGGACACAGAATGTTCCTGTCTTCAGCCTCTAACCTGGTGACACAAAAGGGAGAAACTGGGGAAGCTGGTCCAAGTCTTAATGCTTTATGTCTCCTGGAGGTCATATTCTCCATCAGAATGTTATGAAAAAAATCTCTGCTATATACTTTTCTTTTCATTGTCATACCTTCAAAGATGCTAAAGTTTAAATATGACTTAATCTTCATAATATTGCATATTTGATTTACAATTAAAAAATAAATGAATACTAATATCCTTATAAGGCACTGTTCTCTAGACAAAAAAATCTTACCCTGTTAATTATCTTTGAAGGCTTTCATTTTTCCTAAGAATAATAATTCTTAATGACAATGAATGCCAATAAGGATAGAGTCCAAAAGATTATTCATTTTTTGAATGGGTGTGAATGTTTTGACCTGGGCTAAAAGAATATTTTAGATTGTTTACAGTTAAATTATTTACTATAGTATCCCTCCTTTGTTTCTATAAAATTTAATACCAAATTAAAATCAATATTATGAGATGAGAACTAGCCTTTTCCATTAAAATAAATTACACAGTATGTCTTCAAACTTGTGCTGAGGCCAAAAAAAAAGGAAAAATGGAACAAAACAAAACAGTGAGTCTTGAGATTTTATTTCTTTTTTTCTATAGAAACATTTGACTTTAATACACATGTACTCTTGGCACAGTGCTATTGCTTCTGTAATTCATCAGAAGCAATCCAATAGAGCATTAAATTATAGTATTTCTGTTTTACCATTATTGGCAGGATCAGAAAGAAAATAATAAGATTGTAAATGTGCTGTATATTGGTGGTTTTGAACTGAACCAATATACAGATTGCTTGAAAAAATACTCTTTAGATTGGCAAAATAGTGTTATTATTTTTTAATCTTATTGCTATATGAATAACGATGATTTCTTTCTCTTTGCATGAAGCAGTACCAATCAAGCAGATCAAGTTTTGTTTTTGTTTGTTTGTTTGTTTGTGGTTTTTGTGTGTGTGTTTACTGGCTTTACTTCAACATTTCAAAAGGAATTCTACCAAATGAAGTATAAATTGCATTGCTCTCAGAAAAAAAAAATTGCTTACCTGCCATGAATCACAATTTGAGATTTTAAAGAGCAAAACATTCTGGTGTGTGTGTGTTTGTATGTATGTGTGTGTTCCCTAAGTACCAGAGAGAAGAATAATAGATTGCTGACTGAGCTCTGAAATTAACTTGGAATTCCATTTCTGCTGAAGTGGAAGGTTAGTTTTATCTTTGCCATGTCTGGACTTTTGATTTCCACCATCAGATATAGTGGGTGAGGATATTTTATAAAATAATCCTCCCTGCAGTAATTTCCTAAGCTTTAATATAGCAAATATTATATTAGTGCAGGATGTAAATAGTTGAACTATTTTAGGATACAAATAACCACTAGCATACCATCTCTTCTTCCTTTTCAAGAACTTAAATTATGGAGATGTTCCTGATTTTTAAAAAATTATCTACTCTATTTAACACATTCTATCCCCAAATTGATAAATACAAATTCTACTATCCATAAAGTAGCTTTATATTATATTTAAAATAGCTATTCCAAAAATAAGTTCTTGAATAAATACTTATCTTTGCAGCAATTGGAGGCTCATTTCCACTATACTATCATTCAAGATGTGCTTTCTAATATTTCCATCCTCTTTCTTGGAAGAGGATTTAGAGGAAGTATTTAGAAAAGCCTCAGCAACAGAGAATTAGAGTTATTACCTTGTTTAATGGCTTGAATTTCCCAAACTATCAACCTCTTTCAAAACAATTGTAATAAGAATTAGCTCCTTCTAAATTCTTAGATTTCATTTCAGATATGTCCTTCCTCTCTAAAAAGCATTTATGCTTTTTTCTACTTTATCAGCTTTCAGGTAATGACTTACGTACAAATGTAGTATAGTAGATCCAACTTCAAGATATTATTGTAAAACTTAAATTTTTTATTAAATGTTCAAAGAGCTTGGTAAATGTATGTATATGTGTTCCTTCTGTTTTAAATCTTTGCTTTTCAATATGTATACCTAACACCTCAAACCAGTAACTATGTAGAATGTGTGTATGATCAGGTACAACCAATTTCCAAGGCAATTATTCTAAGTTATCTTTGCATCAAACAGGATATAGCAAAACAAAAACAAAATATTCAATATTATATCATTTCCATTTTCTTATAACTAATTGAGAGTCTGGAAAATAAATGACTGTGGCTAAACCACAACTGATCTCTCTTCATTATTGCATATAATCACATTAACAAATACTGGGTTCCAGTATCAAATTGATTGAGTGTGAGAAAAACATCTGGGATCACGTAGTTTTAGTTAATTGTGTATAAAAATTACACCTATAAACCCTTCTTGAGTCTACAACATTTACTTGTCTCTGTCTCCCCTTGTATGTATCATTGTATCTCTCTGCTTACTTCATAAATGAGTGCTCTCACTTCAATAGCCTTGTTACCCACTCTCTCTCTTCTCCACACATATTTAAGTTATGTATTTCTTCTTGAATGCTCTTAAGTGCCACAGTGAAGAATAAGATTGTTGAGTGAATTTACAATTCACTTGGAACTCCACATTTACTGAAGTGGAAGGTAGTTTTACTTTTGTCATGATTTCAAGAAATTTTCCCATTTCTTCTCTATTTTTGAATTTTTGGCATAGTGTTGTTCATAATATTTCTTTATTGATTCTTTTAATAGTTCCTCTTTTCTAATACTTGCATTTGTGTTTATTTTTTCCTTCATTAGCCTAAATAGAGATTTATCAATTTTATCAATCATTTCAACACATCAACTTTGGCTCCATTCATTTTCTCTATTGTTTGTTATCACTTTCATTGATTTCTGCTATTCTCTTCTGTATTTCTTCTGCTTCCTTTGGTTTTAATTTGCTATTTTGTTTATTGGTATTGATTTTAGATATTTCTATTTGTCTTATATAATCCTTTAATGTTATACGTCTTACTCTAAGACTGCTTTAGCTGTAATCCACAAATTTTAATATTATATTTTCAATTTCAGTAAATTAAAAATGTCCTCTAATTTCCCTTTTATTTTCTTCTGTGACAAATGGGTTAGTTAGAAGTATGTAACTTAATTCCCAAGATGATTTTCCATGTATCTTTATATTATTGATTTCTAGTTTAACTTTGTTATTTTCCAAGACAATACCCTGCATGATTTCTACATTTTAAACATTTAAGTTCTTTTTATGGCCTAGCTTTATCTTGTTGCATGTTCCATGTGGTCTTGAGAATAATGTGCATTCTGCCATTGTTGAGTGGAGTTTTCTATATATATGATACATTTATAGTTATTTTTCTGTTTTCCTGTAGATTATTTCAGTAATTTTTATGATTTCATTTTGTATCCATTAATTATTATTTATATATGTTTAGTGGTTGCCCTAGACTTTACAATATATATCTTTAATCAGAGCATACCTTCAGGTGATATTATGTAGTTTCATGAGTAGTGGAAGAACAATACAACTTCAAATTCCTTCCTCCCATTCTTTGTGCTATTGGCATGTATTTTGATTTTACAAATGCTATAAGCTAACAATATATTGCTGCTATTTGAGCTTTAGATACCTGTCTTTTGAAGCAATTAAAAATCAAATATGAATTTTATATTTACCTTCATTTGTTCCATTTTCAGTGTTACTCTTTGAATAGACTCAAGTTATATTA